>BQNB010011491.1:38647-81284 GCA_026074375.1 Tanacetum coccineum | reverse complement strand
AGCATTGTTTATATTAGATTGTAGATTAGAGTCGTGAACGTTATGTTCAAACTCATTGTGAATTGCCATTTTTCCTTTTCATTTTATAACTGAACAACATGAACTATAATAGGAGAAATTACTTTATAGAATTCTACGGAACTCATTAATCGTTTGGTAACCAAATTTATACCCTCTTCAATGCGCCACGAGCTTTCTTGAGCCAAAACGTCTTTCCTTTTCATGCATCATCGCGAGCTTTGAATGCATCACATAGACTTAGTGTCTTCTCTTTAAACATTTTACTTTCAGAGAGAATGTTTCCCGCGATAGCATCCGCCAAGTTTTGGCATTGAGTCGTGATGTCCTTAGTTTTTTACTAAGATGCTAACGATTTTGTCAGTATAATCAAGTTTCTTTGTTTCCCATTCTCCCACCTTTACATGACACTCGACATTTTACAATTCTTCCACACGTTTAAGAGCCAACACTTCTGATAACTTCTTGTAATCCTCTTTCGCTTTTTTGACCAAAGATTGTTGATTTGACAACTGAGCTTCGTAATTAGCCGCTTCATATTGCAAATCTTTTTTTGGGTTTTCTTAAATCCTCAATCGAATCTAGCGTTATTACAACGTATTGGTTCCAATTGGCTACCGGAACAATTGCAATCTTTCTTGCATGTCTCGGGTTGAGTGTTCTTGAGGTCAATTTTGTAGTCGGAAGCCTCTTTTTGTTTATACTTTACATATGTAGAATTCTTTTTTATGGTTGTTTTCGTTTTTACACACAAATTTTACTCGTATATGAAATCGTCGTGTCTTGGCATTCTCATGAGTAAAACATGTGGGGTTATGTTGCGTTGAACCGTTACCTTGATAGAAACTATAAAACTTGTATTCTGCTCTTGGACGCATTTGGGAAGTAGGAAAATGTGATGATTGGATCAGCTTAATGAAGGCCTATTGCCGAGTTCTCATTCTTTTGTTTGAGATTGAACTGGATGGTTAAGTTAGTGGGATAAGTATCTGATTTTTTCATGTTTATGGTTGATTGATGGCAATCCAAATAGAAGTAACAGAACAAGAAAAAACCGATAAGAAGGGAAGGAATCAACATTGCCCATTTGCAACTCCTGCTTATTCTGCCCCAAAAGTAACATCATTCACAATCGTCCCAATCGAAATTATGGGTAATCTGTATAAGGTTTATGTCATAAGCATATGATACAAATTGATGAAGACTTGGCAAAAATTCCATAAGACGTAACATCAAAATGAAATTTTAACTGCTTAAACTTCAGATACAGACCCAAGTATACAGAATGTTGACATTTGCCCCAATGACTTCTTGCTCTTAGCAAAGACTGCAAGCAACTCAATTTAGACTAGTCAACTCTCTATGAAATATAATGTTAAGGAATACAAACAAAAACCTTAAGCAACTAATTAAGGTCTTGTGCTTGATCCTCGCATAACAATCCGTATCTCAGATCGATGTCACACTTGTTAAAAAAAGAGCTTTAAGAAACCCAAAAAATAAAAAAATGTTCAAGCATAAAAAACAAGAACATCCAATGACTTTGTAGCTGTAAAATCTATCTTAAATTTCACACCTAAGTTAGTCATATCTCCTAAACATTATTGTTTAGATTTTTTTTTTTTGAACGGCAAAGATGGAATATATAAAAAAAAAGTCTAGCAAGACGCTAACAAGACCATCATAGGGATCAGAATAAAAGAAATCAGATAGCAAATAATTAATCTATTAGGTTTAGTCTACAATGCGAATGAAAGAGACACGAAGAACCAAACTAAAAAATAATATGATTGTCAATTTTGCCATACCTTACATTGGTTACTCACATATATCATTCCTAAGAACAAAACATAACTTCTTAAAACATGCTATTGATTGCACCTCCTTATCTTAATTTTTAATGGGTCCACACATTATAAATGCTTTATATAGTAGTATAGATCAACTCTCTATGAAATACTAGTTGGTTACCCGCGCATAGCGGCGGTAATAGAAAATTTACTAACTCGACTATTTACGCAATTTTCTACCCTCGCTTAAACACATTAAATGTATGGTGTTCGTTGTATGTTTTTTCGTAATTGGGTTTCCCGTAGCTTTCTCGCACACCCATATTAAACATCACATCTTTCTCGCATGTTAAAGAGACAACCACATACACTCACCGAAAATATATAGTTTTAAACTACAAGTTTATATTTCAATTAAGGTTAAAGTTGTAAAAAATATAAATCAACATAAAATAAACCCACTAAAAATGTAAAAAAACAAAAAAATTATAAAATATAACAAAATGTATGTTGAATTAAAGAGCACAAAATTTTAAAAAATATGGTGAAATTAAATCATAATAAAATTAAATTGATAAAAAGATATTTCAATTTGAAAATAAATGTGATTTTTTAATCAAAAGGTGACACATGTCACTTTTTGATGTGATTCCCAAAAATGAGATGGATGGTCAAGATTTTAATGGGTCCCACATTATAAATGCTTTATATAGTAGTATAGATAAATACTAGTTGGTTACCCGCGCATAGCGGCGGTAATAGAAAATTTACTAACTCAACTATTTACGCAATTTTCTACCCGCTTACAACACTTTAAATGTATGTGTTCGTTGTATGTGTTCGTTTGGGTTTCCCGTAGCTTTCCCGCAAACACCAATATTTTAACTTCATCATTCTCGCATGTAAAGAGACAACACACTCTCCGAAAGTATATAGTTTTAACGTATCAAGTTTATATTTAATTAAGGTTAAAGTTGTAAAAAATATAAATCAACATAAAATAAACCCACTAAAAATGTAAAAAACAAAAAAATTATAAAATATAACAAAATGTATGTTGAATTAAAGAGCACAAAATTTTAAAAAATATGGTGAAATTAGATCATAATAAAATTAAATTGATAAAAAGATATTTCAATTTTGAAAATAAATGTTATGTTTTAATCAAAATGTGAAACAAAGCATGAAACAATGTCACTTTTATGAGTGATTCCACAAAAAATGAGATGGATGGTCAAGATTGCACCTCCTTATCTTAATTTTTAATGGGTCCCACATTATAAATGTTTTATATATTACTAGTTGGTTACCCGCGCATAGCGGCGGTAATAGAAAATTTACTAACTCGACTATTTACTCAATTTTCTACACGCTTACAACACTTTAAATGTATGTGTTCGTTTGTATGTTTTTCGTATTTGGATTCCCGTAGCTTTCTCGCAACACCATATTAACATCATCATTCTCGCATAGTAAAGAGACCAACACACTCTCCGAAAGTATATAGTTTTAAACGTATCAAAGTTTATATTTAAATTAAGGTTAAGTTGTTAAAAAAAATAAATCAACATAAAATAAACCCACTAAAAATGTAAAAAAAAAAATTAAAAAATATAACAAAATGTATGTTAAATAAAGAGCACAAAAAAATTTAAAAAATATGTGTGAAATTAGATCATAACAAAATTAATTTGATAAAAAGATATTTCAATTTGAAAATAAAGGTGAATTTTTAATCAAAATATGACACATGTCACTTTTTGATGTGATTCCCAAAAATGAGATGGATGGTCAAGATTGCACCTCTTTATCTTAATTTTTAATGGGTCCCACATTATAAATGCTTTATATAGTAGTATAGATATAGATATAAATAATGTTAAGGAATACAAACAAAAACCAGATCGATGTCACACTTGTTAAAAAAAGAGCTTTAAGAAACCCAAAAAATAAAAAATTGTTCAAGCATAAAAAATAACATCCAATGACTTTTGGTAGCTGTAAAATCTATCTTAAATTTCACACCTAAGTTAGTCATATCTCCTAAACATTATTGTTTAGATTAACAAGACCATCATAGGGATCAGAATAAAAGAAATCAGATAGCAAATAATGAATCTATTAGGTTTAGTCTACAATGCGAATGAAAGAGACACGAAGAACCAAACTAAAAAATAATATGATTGTCAATTTTGCCATACCTTACATTGGTTACTCACATATATCATTCCTAAGAACAAAACATAACTTCTTAAAACATGCTATTCGATTGTTGTCACCTGTTGCCACTCGCCATCTACAGCTTCTTTCCATAACGTGACATTATCATCCCCAGCAGCAACAGCCAACAAGTTTCCGGTAAGAGACCAGGAGACCCTCCAAACAGGCGTCTTAAAGTTATTTAGCACCTTACCATTCCACTGCTCACCTTCTTTTCCAACAGTCCATATGACAACAGTCCCATCCTGTGAGGCACTTGCAATCGTGGATTTTGGAAGACCCAAATTGGGTGCCCAAGCAACATCCCTCACCAAATCGTTATGCATATGAAGGACCGGAAAACAGTCCAATTTCCATACCCCGTTAGTCAATTTCCAGACTTTCACAGTATTGTCGTACCCACCTGATGCGAGTTTCTGAACTGGGTCAAATTCACCTGACCCAATCAAGGAACCGGGTTCCAGTGAAGGCGCCCATGTAACAGATGTTACCCCAACAGGATGCGCTTGGTCTATCCTTGTGGTGTCCCACCCACCATCTGATCTGGCAGTGTGAACTGTAATATTTCCATCAGAGGATCCACACGCCAAGCAAAGGCCAAGCTCGTGAGGTGCCCAAGCAATCGAGTTTACAGATGATTTGTGATCAGTGAAGGTGTGAACTTGTGTCCATTCGTTCAAATGACCTTCTCTCCAAACTATCACAGACCCGTCATAAGAACACGATGCAAGAAGTGAGCCAAACTTGGGGTGTGCCCAAGAAACCTGCCAAACAGGACCGTTGTGGCCTTTTAAAGTAGCAAGATGTTGAGAGTTAGAACTGCTGCTTACACCGACTATTCTGATGGTTGCATCGGATGACGCTGATGCTACCCTCTTTCCGTAATAATCCATGCACACATCATGGACAATGTCAGTATGACCCGTTTCAATCTTCTGCCCAGGCATGATTTAACACCTTGTTATATTGCTTGATCCTATAATTCCACAAAATAATTTAACATTAAATTTAGCGCAAACGAAGTATTTATTCAAAATATTAAAAAGTTGAACATATCAGACTACAACTAGATCAAGAAAACAGCTTTAGAAACTAGCAAATTATGTCGGCACCTACAAGCAACGTCCCATACCATGTGCACATATGACTGATGACAACACAATAAATATGTAGTTAACAAATTATACCTCGTTAACACACGGATTGGGTGAAATCTATCAAATTTACAGCCTATCTTGTTTATGATCAAGTAATCAGTATCTCAAACCAATCTTCAAGATTTGATGCTAATGAATGACAGAAAATTTTCGCATTTTTATGTGGTCATAGTAGTGATGATCAGGCGGCAAATGATAAGTATATATCAGTCCCAGCGAAGAGTTGAGATTTCTTATGCCAAGCCTAGCTACTAACCTATTCATATTTGATATGGCTTATAATTAAAATAATAGCGATAAGTTTCTATCAAAAGACCTGGTTAAAAAGTTCATCACAAAGTTCCCACATCACTGTAAAATATATATATCAGTCAAAAGTGGAAAAGCAGCCACCCCATATGTCCAATATACCTACAACAACATGTTTGATAAATAAGATCCCACAGTTTAATTTGAAGTATAGTTTTCTAATGATCAAGGAGTAGCGTTGTAAACCTTGAGAGGGGAAAGAGTGAACATTTCATGATGTAGTTCTAGACAGTTAGCTAGCCGAGTGGAAAAGGAACTTGAGATGGTGTGTATAAATTATCGGAAAAGTATAAGTAGTTGACATGGGTGTTTCCTTATTTCTTGTCTAATCTCCTGCTTCCTTTCTTTTGTTGCCGTTCTAATACGCTCGACTTACGGGTAAACATCAAACTAGAACATTAATCTCCTGAAAAGAGAGGGCCTTACCTGGTTTGAGTCTTAGTGGCGGGGGGTTCAAACCCCGTGAATTAGTCAGACAATGTGTCGGAAACCATGGTTACCAAAAAAAAAACAATGACAATATAAAAGGATATCAGCTAATCCAACGGGGAGAAAACTAATCCCCTTGTGGCCAAGGAGGTTCGCCTTGGGATTAGTCGGCTCGAGTCAGAAACCCAGGTGACCATGACAGAACAAGTACATAGATAGATACTTTTATTACGAGTATTATAAAGTCCCTAAATATATAGTACAAACATCCTTCCAATTAAACGTACATCTGTTCATATAATAATAATAATAATAGGCAGATCTGATAGTAAATAATTACAGGGATCTTAATTACCGGGTCAAACTGAGATTTTGTAATAATAAATATATGTAAGTTACCTTTGAACAAGTGGAGATCAGTTAAAGATGTAGTTGGGTCGGCTTGATGATGATGATGATGATGATTTTTGTATGATACACAGACGAGGGCAAATCTGTCCAAAATTATATATTATTCACACGCCCAAGCCCACTTACAGGGGTGAGCAGAAAAACCGAAAATCGAACCGAAAATAACTGAATCGAATTAATAACCGAACTGAATTCGTCATAACCGAACCAAATTACAAATTCGGTTTTAAGGTTAAGTGAAAACCGAATTTATATATATATATAAAGAACATTAAAATTTTATCATAATATAAAAAAACATTTTTTATGCTTAAAATATTTTTTTTTGCTAAATATCTATGTAAATTTTTTTAAAAATAAATGGTGTAATTCGGGTTAACCCGAAAACCGAACCGAATTCAAATTCGGTTTTCGGGTTGACTCAAAAAAAAATTTAATCCAAACAACCATATAATTGAACCGATCAACACCCCTACTACACACGATTACTCGCGTATAGCGGCTACGAGTTATAACAGCATTAATATGTATCTGCGATATTTGTATATGCTTGTGCGACTTGGGGTATGACCTGTTTATATTTTACCTTTATATCTTGTTCAGGCGAGATTGGATATTGTTGTTGTTGTGTAGTAATTTGAATTTGTGAGTGAAAAAATTTAATTGTTTATATTAGGGATGAACACGATACCCGATTGGTATCGAACCCGTACCAGATTGGTATCGAACCCGTACCGAATTGGTGGTATTGTTTTTTTCCGAGCATACAAAAGAGCAGGGGCGGACCCAGAACATTAAGTCATCAGGTGCACAAATTTTTTAATACGGGGTATAAAAGAAAAAAAAGGACTAAAATGTACGATTTCATTAAAACTAAAATTTTAACATATTTGACTAATTAAATAAAACAAGTATTTATGTAACACATAATTTTGGGACCTTGAGTGTTTCATTATAAGAAATCGGATTGTTAGCAAATATATTCACTACGAACAAAATTCCATCGGGGTTCCCTGCACTCCCTAACCCCTTAGCTCCCGCCCTTTGGCAAAAGTGGTACCGGTACCCCACGATTATCGAAAGGGATTCAGGTACCGGTATTCGGTACAAGAAAATCAGTACCTATACGGTTCTTCCCCTATTTTTTTAATTTTTTTTTGACTTTTTAAGACTTTGATTTGACCTAGTTGTGGTACATTTGTAGTGTTTAGAAAGTACGTGTGTTTTGTGTTACTAGAAAATTACTGTATATAATTGCATGAGTTGAGTTGAGATAGAATTTCAAGGTTTCTGAACATAGGAGTTAAGAACCTTGGTTTAACCCATTTGACTGGTACTACGTAAATTAATTCCAAAATCAATTAAATAGCTAAGAAGTGAGAAGACGACAAAAAACACAAAAGCTAAGCGTTTTTTAAACAAAAGTCAACATGTGTCACACCCCTAAAATATGTCGCAGCGAAATAGGTAATTTGGGGGTGTGGCGTCATGAATACACATCACACAAATAACAAGAGAACGACCACTATATGGATGTTTTGAAAATAATACACCGTTGCATTAATTTAATTAAACAAAGTTGATACAATAATTTAAAAGAAATAAAAGACAATGCGGAAGCGTAAAATATTTTAAAACACAACAGGTATTAAATTGATAGAATGTTTTTGAAAATGTAGTCATATGCATGCAGACTCCATTTAGCACATCAAAAGGATCCATTAAGTTAAGCACTTGAAAAAACATGCTTAAAATGTCAACATAACGTTGGTGAGTTCATATGTTTAAGATAAAGCAATAGTATGGAGCACAAGATTTAAAACGTGTGACTATTGTAACACATACAATAACACAAAAAGGCATTTACGATTGCACTAAGCTCATGACACTGAAGCTAATAAGAAAGTAGCAAATAAATGCCAAGTAAGGTTGCCAAGTAGGTATCTAACTCAAAATACCTAGTGATTCGACATGTTATACATCCGTTTGATCGGCCTCTCCGATACAGGTAAGAATCACCAAACCCGGACGGGGATTATTAATCCCAATAGATCCATTAATAACACTCGCGCTTACTCGCAGTAGTTAACGGTTCATGATAGTGGCAGTAGTGAGCTAAGGGTCTTAGGCATATCCGTAACGTTTAAGTAAAGTACTTGTGTCCAAAGTTAAAAGCAAGCAATGTTTCTCACCCTAAAGTTTGTAAAGTAAAGTAAAACACGTAAAAGGTGGGGCTATAAACTCACCTCAAGCAAATCGTACAACTATGAAAGTTCAGTCAAGTGTATGAATGGATGCAACTCCTAATCGCAACCTAAATGATGTATGCATGCTTTAGGTTGATGAAAATGAATTATGAATATGCATATGAGTTGTTTGAATATTTATCACCTTGACATGTCCAAGTTTGACTTTTAAGGTCAAACTAAAAGTCAACATTTTTAAATAAAAAGTTTCTAACATTTTTATAAGAAAATTTGTCCAACTTTGAAGAATCGTCGCATGTTACTAAGTTTTTTCGTTAAATTCCAAATTAATATTATTAGTACTTCATATAGTCTATTCATTGTCAAACTACTATTTTCTATGTAACGGTCGTTAAGTCCCTTTTATAATAAAAGCATTTAAAAGTAGTATAAATAATATCCCTTAAAATATACGCTTTCGATATTTTTAAAATATATAGTTTTTGACACTATAAAAACGGAGCTTAGAAAAATATATTTATTTCGTATATTCTAATAAATCGCCGTTTATCTGTTAATAATCTGTTTTTAACAAATATTACCCGACCATGAAAACATAACCAAGTTTTCTACCTATTTGTCCATTCCATCGATTCTATTCCTATCCTATAGTCTAAAGTCCAACAACACAACTCAACAAATCCGCAATTCCACAAATCCACTTACAAATCCAACCTCGTCCTAGAAACTATATAAGTATATATATCCACAACACTTACACGATTCTCAATATTTTAGTATAACATCAACAATAATATAAGTACAAACATAAATAAACGACTTTCGTAAAGATGAAATTTTATAAAACAATAACGAGCTCAAGTATGGACTTTATATATATGTCTTTTATATATAAACATTTTAAATGTAGTTTTTATAAATAAAGTGTAGTTTTATTAAAAGAACAAGTATAGTGATAAATAAATGCATATGATGATGAGATAAGTATGTAAATGATATGAAATGAATCAAAATATGCAAGAAAGATTTACTTACAAAATGAAGAAAATAGATGAAGATTAACTCAAAAATAATAGTATAAATAACTCGAACTCGATCCAAATGTAACCCGAATAAACCAAACAATATACCACTAGTGTGTATATGAACCTAATACTTGAAGAATCAAAGAAAATGAACACCCTTTGTGGGTTTGTGTGGTCGGCCGAACAAGAGAAAAGAGGAGAGAAAGAGAGCTCAAAATTTGTTAAGTGTTTGATGTGTGTGAAAAAGAATGCAAGCCTTCCTATTTATACCAAAACCAAAGCACATGGTGTGGGGTTCTAGTCTAGGAGGCAGGGGCGGAGCCAGAAAGTTACGGTCAAGGGGGCAAATTTTTATAATTTTTCGAAACTACACTACGAATTGGTTGGTTAGGGGGGCAAATTGCGAAAATAACCGGAAATTTTAGAAAACTTACACTATAATTTTTTTCGCTAGGGGGCACGTGTCCACCCGGCCCCCTCCTCTGTCTCCGCCACTGCTAGGAGGAGACAAATTATGGTTGAGGTTATGGCGGGAAGGACTAGACTAAGTAACAAAATATATGGTGACCGCATGTAGTATTTTTAGGGTGATAAAAAACAACCCATGTAGGTGTTTTGTGTGTGTGTGTCCGGTCGAAACAAAGAAATAAAGGAAAAAGGAGACAAAATTTTGCTAGATGATTTTATGTGTGTATACAAATGTTTACTAGTGCATACAAAATGCATGCACATGGGATCCAAAGATGTGGGGTTCAAAACTTGTAGGAGACAAAAATTTGTTGAGGTATAATGGGAAAAGGACCAAGCAAGACAACAAAAGGTGGTGACCACCTAGTGCCATGGCAAGAAAACAAAACAATGGTGGTGGTGGTTTTGTCCGATCAAGGGGAGGGGGGGCAAGTGGCTTTTCAAAATTTAAATTTTTATTTACATATACATATCTAGGTAGGTAATAGTATATACATGCATGCACGCAACGCAAAAATGCTCTATCTACGAAACTTGTAAAACGTAATCGCGAGACATAAAAAAATATGCTTGTAAAGTCGTGACATGCTAGTCATGAGTAGACTACACTTAGTCTAAAGCCGGAAGGCATCCAGCGATAGTTCTCAGTTATACGCGGGACAACTTTCCGGTTTTAGGTCAAATCAAACACGTAACTCATAAAAGTCAAATTAACGCACGTAAATAAAAAGTTATTGACCTGTGAAATTTCAAAGTGTCACAACATGCAACATACTCTTACATACAAACACAAAATCAGGTCTCATACGGCCACCAAATCGTACTGTCAAGATTTATCATGTGGGATAGAGAAATAGATTGTGTCTGTCATGGTTAATAGCTAAATGGGTCCATATTAGTTTGAGAATGTTTAGTTCGAGTTAAAGGAGTTTGATATGCATTTCATTGTTTCAAGTGAGAAGTGTATCATTTAATACTTGTATTATGCAAATGATTTAAAAAGGCTTAAAACGAAAAAAACCGTACAAAACCCGGATAAAACAGATAAAAACGGATGAAAACTTACCAAAACGTATGAAAACATACCAAAACGTTCAAAAACATGAAAAAACGTAAAAACGCATAAAACTCTTGAAAACGGACAAAAACGAAAAAAAACCTAGAAAACGGATGAAAACATATGAAAACGTAAGAAACGGTATGAAAATTGATAAAAACGAAAAAAATTGATGTAAACGGATAAAAACGGATGTAAACGTTAAAAAACGTATGAAACCGTATGAAAAAGTATGAAAACGAAAAAAAACGTACAAAAACGGATAAAAGCTGATAAAACGGGTGAAAACATATAAAAACATAAGAGAACGTACAAAAACGGACTTTGGCAGACGAGAAGGATATATTTAATAAATTAAGTTTGGGTCAATTATTAAAAAAGGAATTGCAGTAAAAAATAATATTTCCACATAGATATTTACCTGTTATTCTAAGTTGTCATAGAGGAAGTAACGTCAATAACTGGTCACGCCAACATTAGTAAACTTTAGTAACTTCTTTGTATAATAACTCTTTTAGTACATGTGCTTTGGGTACTTTGTCGATATGAGCTGCATTTGTCTTATGCACTTTCGGGCTCTTATTTTCCATGTCTATAACCAAGAATGTGATTGTTTTCATTAATTAGGATTTGATGACACTTAAGAATATCAGTTGTAAACTTGTAATAAAACCGGTTGTAAATTTTGATATGGTACAAGGTTATATAGGGTTAGTTGATAATAAGAACTATTTTTCTTGTACAAATTTTGAAACCTTACAAAAGATGATTTGATTCAATTTGCACTTTCCTTTATTCTATTGTTTTTTTATGCAGTTATGAATATGATAGCCAACCATCCGTGAACTGTAGCAAAATTTCATACCGAAATAGAGCTCGAGTCTATAATATGTAAACATACATTTAGGTGCCGTTTGGTTTATTGTTCGGAATGATAATCACTATGAGTTTGATTGATTGAAGGAATGTGAATGGGTTTATATTTTAATATTATTATAAAAAATATTATTTTTTAAATAAATAAATATGTCTGCTGTAACTTTTGAAAATAATGAATAAATATTTTAAAATTTTAGTTTATGATATTATATTTGTATTGACCTACCATAATCCACGAGGCCCGACCTAAAGCATGACCCAAAATTCCTTGGTACTCGGGGGACTTCAAACATTTGACCATAGCAAGCTCCATCCCGTGCGTCAACAACCATCTTCGCCCAGCCAGAGTAGTCAGGTAGGCAGGGTAAAATTCCCCCTCCAGGCGACCCTGCCACACATGCCATGCACGGTGCCTCAGAGGGTATGGCCACACCAATTAGATAGCTCAGCGCTATCCCACTTATCACCCACGCACATCCCCACACTCCCTAATGTTCTTCCTGCCTCGATCTTCCATCTTTTCTTAAAAGTCACGGAAAGCAGGAATGAAGAGCAGGGCAAACCCTGCAAGTATAACAAATTTGTTTTAAAAAAACAAAAACACCGTAACAAGAACGAGCGGAATAAAAGTCATACCTCAGAGGCAAGTCCATCTCTTTCAGAGGACAAGGAAGAAATCAAGCTCCTGGCCTCGCCACAGGCAGCTGAAGACATCAAGGGCGGACTGAGATATGAAGCACGGGAATCAAGGAGGGAGATGCCAGTATCCTTATGTGAAACAACACCCTTTAGAGCCGACACCTCCGCGCTCAAAAGGATTTATCCGCAGCCAAAACGGAAACCTGATCACGGAGACGAAGAACCTCCGCGGACTCCGTCTCCTTCTCCTCCAGCAAAGACTTCAGCCTAGCAATCTCAGCATCCTTTTCCCTAAGAAGAACCCCCCGACATCAATACTTTACCTCAAGCTTCTCTTTAAGGTTTTTATTCCACTCATGTTCAGCACGGGACCTCACCTCCGACCCAAGACATATCCTTTCGCGCCGCTCCCACATTAAACTCCTCAAACAATTGATCATAATCCATATTGCGGAGTGTGGAGAAAAACCGGGGGAGCGACAACGATCAACCAACGTTACGATATAAAGCCGTCATCTAGCAGAGAGTCGTTGGATTATGTTCCACGATGAATTACCAAACGCCTGCATCTTCAGAATTCAAGACGGCCGTCTCATAGAACGAGTCAGTCGACTCCTCCGACGTCTCCGGCTGGGAAGACCCGCCCACGCCCGACGTGGGTAAAACAAGCGTCTTGCCCCGGCTAGAAGTCACAACATCAAGCAGCAGATGTACACGGCATTCCGCAGTGCCAGCAGGAACTTGCAAAAAAGATAATGTTAAGTACAACAGTAAGATAAAAATCAAAGAAAAAGGCAAGCACGATTGAACCTCGCACGTAACATGGTATCGGATATCCGCTGGAGAAGAAGCCCTTAATGTAAGAGAGCCTTCCGGGAGGGACTGCCTCAGACTACAAGCGACTTCCACATGTCCCAAAGCTAGGCTAGGATGATCTAATCCTCAACTTTTTTAGCAGGAAGAGGGTCGCTTCGCTTTAACAACTTCTTTCTCTTGGCCTTCTCCGGCTGCCTCTGAGCAACATCTTTCTCAGCCACAGTCACATCACATTCCGGGTCTGTTGGATTCAAGAAAGCACCCTCCGGAATGACGCTCTCTTCAACAACATTTCTTTCCGCAAACGAAACAGAAACCTCAGTACCAGCGCCAGAGAGCCACTACACGCTCCGTGATGTGTCGCTGCAGGAGCATTTAGGGAAAACGAAGCAATGTTTTATACTATCAAAACAACGTCACCATTTGCTCCTCCCTTTTTGAAATTCTATCGCTTGTACCTTCCGAGGGTCAGCGGTCCTGATATAGTCAAGCAACCCCATGTCTGCAAAATAAATACCAAAAGACTAAACATCTTACACAAAAAAAAGCATTCCCACAAAGGCTAAGTACTTTCACCCACCCGTTCTATCAGGTCCCTCAAAAGCTGTATAAGTATTTTCACCAAACGGATAGTAAGGACTTAAACCCACAAGAGCTAAGAAGCATTCCGGATAGCCGCCGGAAGGAGCTTTATTAGAAGAAAGGAACTGAACAGCTTTGATCTTGAACGAGCAGTAAGATGGGTAGCTGGAACCTTCTCCAACACGCCCCCAAGTATACAAAGGAACGGAGATAAGAACAACTCAGGAATCAACCCAGAAAAAATGGTCCGCCCAGTTCTTAATAGAATCCAGAGGCTTCGAAAGACAAGAAGGAGCCGATAGGGAACGTTTCGCAAACGAAAACAATCCGTCACTATACATACGCGTATAAAACGCACGAAAAACAGCCACCGACGGGCCAAGATCAAGTACGCGCGTCAAAACCTCAAAGTGAGATATACGAGCGGCACCAAAGCGGGATAGTTGAGAAATATGTATACGGAAATATTTGAGAATGGATACAAAAAACTTGGTAAGAGGAATCCTATAGCCACAGTAATCAAATAACCTAGTATAGACACCCACTTTACCCTCAGGAAATTGGGTAATAGTCCTATCCCGCCCCGGTGCGGTAGGATAAACTTCATCGGGAATATAATAACTATTGCAAAAGCTCTCTACCATTTCTCGGTCATAATAGAATGTTTATTAGCCATTTTGAAGAACAACCAAGATAAATGCTAACCTGAATCGCGAAAAACTGAAAACGAGGAAAGTGACGCACGAGGAGTAAGAGGTAAAAGCTAAGAAATTAACAATGGAGGTGGAAAGATTTCGAGAAGAGAAAAAATAGTAAAAACAAAGGGTATTTATACCTTGGGATAGTTACTCCTACCGATACTTGGATGACGCCACGTGTGTGCCACTTGCCTAATCGACGATAGAAAAGCGCATGGAAACTGGTGAAAAGCTGTCACAAGTCAGAAGGTAAAAGGACAACAACGCTCCACGTAATTGAAGCGTCACCAACTCAGAAGACGTACAACACAAAAACAGAACGCAAGGAGGAAATAAAGTAGAAGTCTAGCATTGATCACCGCACGCAGGAAATAACCCACGGGCAATATCATACTAGATTGGGGGGACTTGATGACGTATAATGGGTATACCAAGCCTCTGGGCTTGGGCCACATTATCACTTGGGCTTTATGGCTAAAACAGGCCATGGTAAAGCCCAATCTCGCGTGGGCTTCGGCCCCGAACCTAGCGATCTGTCCGCGGATCCACTTGTAGATGATCCGTCCGCGGATCCACCTACAAGACATTTCGTCCGCAGAACTTCTGCGTCCGTTCAACATGATTGTCGCGGACCCTTGCCCGACAAGGGACCCACTCCGGCCACTACTTAAAGTAACCGCAATACTATGGAAACCCTATAACTAGACACCTATTAATTATTGGGTCATAATACATCCCAAAAGAGTACACAATTAGTCATATTCTATCAGACACATACTCTGACAATATGAATACTTACTCGTCAACGCCGAGTCTAATCCGTGGGGGTCCGTCCCCCAGGGTGGGGTAAGGCCTAACGGTTTACTTTTAATTGTGCAGAAAATCATCACTTCTCTTGCGCTAGAACAAGATCCCAGTATCCAAGTCACTTGAAGGCCCTACAGACAAGAGACTTGACACGCCTAAAAACCTAAGCCCAACAACGAATTTTTTGTACTACACTTACTATATTCAACATAGATTCACACTTTGGAGTTTCACATCCCATCTTTTTCTACAATCTCATCACAGCCTTTTGATTCTTATAACGTGGAAACTTTAGCTTTTTCAGCCAAATTGTTTTTCTTTATAGTTTTCCAGTATCATCTGTGTTCGTTCCTTTTAACATTAACATCCTACTATTTCTTTCCTACCAAACAAAATATACTGCTGCTCCACACACTATTCTTCTCAAGATGCTCCAAATATTGCCGTTAACACGAAAACACTACCAATCTTTTTGAAAAAGTTAAAAATTTAATTTAGCAAAATTCAAGGTAGTTATAATTCTTTTTGATTTTTAACGACTATACATATATTAGAAGACTTAAGGCTCAAATAGTAACGGCGAAAACCTAATATATTAATTTTAAAAGAAACTTCAATAGGTTTGTAACCAGATAACTATTAAAGTTTTTCTATTTCCTTTGGTGACCAACATCACTACCGCTAACTCAGGTTTAATAAGACTACGAACTTTAGTACTTTACCATCCAAACAAACCTCGCTTATACACATATATACCTAATATAAACCAATATCACAGCTCTCACAAACACACGACCAACGGCACATGCCGGTTGTGGACAAGACCATGTTCACCCAAAAAAAACCATCCAAGATGCGTCCTTGGTGTGGTGGTGTTTTAGCTAAAACGCCCGGTTTTGATATGTGAACTACAAATGTTTTATAAAATGGTACAAAAATTTAAAAAGCATTCCAATAATTTAATATGCACGTTTTTTCTCTTATCACAAAATATGACGTGTCATTTTTGTTTACGTGGCACCTCACAAAATTAATAAAAAGAAAAAACTTTTATGAAAGGGGTCGGTGACATTTTCTGAAAGTTGTATAATCCATGTACTAAAACATAATTTAGAAGAAAAAATTATTATTGCTTAATAGCCTAATCCTTACATAATCCTTTCAGAATACTACAACAACCCCAATTTATGTGTTACTCATTTTTTTTTTTACTTCAGTGGATAACAAGAGCAATCGTATTAAAATTATATATTCTTGAAATGCCTCGATCAAACATAACCCTACAAACCATAGAGGCATATAAGGAAAATTTCCCCACCAAACCATAAAAATATGTAGTAGTGTTTATAGTAGAACATTGATTCATATTAGTGTGTATAACAAACAATCCCTTTTGCAAGAAAGGATTGCTCACATGATGCTGAATGTTTGCCCTCTAGGATCTCACATTCTTCACCAATGGTAAAAAGAAATTGGTTCAAGTTTGCACCAAAATATCGATCAAATTACATTGGGATTTGCGTAATTGGATCTTTTAATGCACAATATTGCATGCGGGTACAGACGTTGATTTCCTTCTTAATAAAAAAGTTGGACTTAAATTGCTTTGTCAACTTCTCGATCACTACCACAAACATTATTAATTCCTTACGGTTTAATCATACATGTAAAAACAGTTTTTGTACTGTTTTGCATTTCGAGATGTGTAAAATGAGTCTTGTATAACCGCGCGTTGACGCAAATACTTATTGCGTTTCTATGTACTTTTATTTATCTAAAGTTAGTTAGATGTTAAAAATTACAGAATCACTTGATCCCACTATATTTAAATCCAAAGTATATAGCGTTTTCTATAATACTTACAATATGTTGTTCACAGTGTCATGCACAGATGCAACCCATCATGACCACTTTTCTAATATGTACAACTTATACGTGCACATTTAAATTAGTCGTAAGTTGAACAAACTTACAACAAAAACAAACCCAATCCCACTAAAGCGGCGTAGAACAAACTTACAAAATTATACATAAAAATCGCAACCTTTTCGAAAATTTGATATAAAAAACGGTCTTGCCATCCACGCAGTATACCCTAATAAGGAAGTTCCGACCTTATTATCATGCATACTTCTTTTAATTCCGCACAAAAAATAAAAAAAGTTTACTCTTTTTACAAATGGATATCCCATATTTTTTGGAGCATATAGAGATTTAAGTGATTTGCGCATCCAAAATTCTGTCATAAACTCATAATCCTTTTGTATCTGTATTGTGCTGTTTTAGCTCCACTTTTTCATGTAAATAATCACAGGATCCCACCCATATGACTCTCCTTACATTCCTCCTTTTTATTGAATTTTAGGGCAAAGAATTTATGGGAGACATGCAGTTATAAGACTTTTTTTCTCGTCTTTACAGCCTAGCTAGTTTTTTTGCATTAAAAAAAAAAGAAAGTGTCAGTTCCAGATGACAAACGAAGGGGTTCCCTCCTTGCATGAAAAGGAAGCTTCCTTAAAGACAGAATTGAAGTTATGAAAGAGTTATGGCTTTTAAGCTGGAATGCATGGGCTTTGAGACCCATCCATGTTCTTTCTTATTAATTATCATCACAAGAAAAGTAATTACTTTTGCTATACGTTTTTACTTCGGGAATATCTCATGAACATAAACAACTTGAAAGTTAACGTTCGAGCTTGGCTCAAGAGTCATGAAAGTCCATTGTTCAGTTACTCAATCGGATTAAAGTTTAGCACTAATTAAAGTGTCGTTGGTCCACCTCGAGCATGAGTCGTTAATTAGTCGACGTTTTAGCTTATTTGAAGTTGCAAGTTAAATGTGAATTTCTTAAGTAATAAGGTAAAAATATAAGGTCAAAATTTGACTTCTGATAAAATTTCCAAGGAATCAGATTTGGTATGATTCTTTATCAGAGAACTATTTTTGATGGACAGTTTTCTTGAAAGACAACCCTTTTTTTATATGAACTTTAAAACATTTGTAATTTTTTTTGAACCGCGGAGTTAGTACGGTTACCTAAGTTAGTTAATTGAACGACCATTGACCCTTAGGCCATGTTTTCAAGATGTATTTGGTCAAAACTTTGTCAAGTATTAAAATTTGTAATTAAAGGGTAAATTAATGTATGTTATAGAATATATGTATTGAAACCGTGTGACAAATCACGTGGAATAGAAACATAGCCCTCGTGCTGAAGTTTTAGAAAGTTAATTAGTACGGACTTAATTAATTTGATATATATAAGGTCATGTTTGACGAAAAAATGGAGAATACGATTCGAGTATAAAAAACTTATAATGATACTTCTCAGTGTTAGAATTGGTGCTATTCATTCTTTGGAAGAGAGAAATATTAGTACTGTTTTTCTATGCATGATTAATATTAGTCAATTAAAATGGTGATCACTTGCTAAACCAGTATTGTGTTCTTTTGAAAAATCGTGACCAAAATATTAGTCAATTAAAAAAAATTGAATTGGCAAACTAACTCTCTTAAACGTTGATTGTTAGATACATATAATAGGATTGTGAGATAAATAGATAATAGAACACGCAACTCATCTCTTACTATACATTTCCGTACGTTTTGCAATGTCGTTCTCTATGTCTTTATTTGAGGATATAAATTGATTCTTGCAACTACAAAGTTGGTAACTACAAGGAAACTTTATAATATAAAAGCTAACAAACACAACTTTAGGTTGGCCCGAATGATAAAAACTTGTCGATTGATCCCGGTCAAATTTGAGACTTCCTGAAAAGTTCAATTTTTGTTAAATGCAAACCATTCTTAAGAGTCAATTACGTCACTTTCTTTATAAGTAACTAACGTCAACTTTATAAAAAAAGATTAACATGTTGGAACAGGAGAGACATGTGTGTCTTGAGGATATGAGGTACCACTACAACAATAGCTTGTTCCATCCCATGGTCGACATGTCGGAGACTTTCCCGCGAGCGCTCATGTCGCGCTGGCGGATAGCTTACCCCAACGACATAGTCGCTGGTGAATACCTCGCAACTGGGGAAGCTTCGTGAAGGGATTCCTTTCCCCAGCGTTAATCCCCAGCAGACAAGGTGGGGTCCAATCATTTTTTCAGTCAAAGCATCAAGTGCCACGGTGGCAAACTTTTCCCAGCGACATGTCGCTGGAGGAAAATGTTTTTAATTAAATTTTTTAAAAACGTTTTCCCCAGCGACATGTCGCTGGGGAAAGCGTTTAATTAAATTTTTTAAAAACGTTTTCCCCAGCGACATGTCGCTGGGGAAACATTTTATTAAATATTTAATAAAAACGTCTTCCCTAAGCGACATGTCACTGAGAAAACGTTAAAAAAAATCTATATCAAGTTTCCCCAGCGTCATGTCGCTGGAGAATAATCCTATTAAAAAAAATTAATATCCGGTTTTCCCCAGCGACATGTCGCTGGGAGAAAAGTTAAAAAAAAAAATAATATCATGTTTCCCCACGACAGGACAATGTCGTTGGGGAAAAACTCTGCATTCTTTTTTTCTAAATACATGCCTGCACAGCAGGCGTATTCCAGATTTTCTTTCTATCGAATTATTTCCGGAAAAAATCTACAAAATATCAAACCTGTATCAAACCAGTAGTAGATTCATCACAACTTTACAAAAACATAAATAACAAAGTAAACGGATCAAAAACGCAATACAAATACCATGGACAACTTGTAGTCAAAACACCAAAAGATAATAAGCTAAAAAATCGTCCCAAATCCCGCAATAAATCTAGCAAAACGTGGATTCCTAGTCAATAACGGGGCTTACTAACTAATTATGTAACATAACTAAAATTGGCTTACTAACTAATAATATAACTAAACTAAGGATAGGAAACAAGTGTTTAACATGTCGCCAAAATCAACATTGCAGTAATAATGTAGCATACTAACTAATATATAACATAACTAAAACATCACTATCGCCATCCTCATCATCGCGCCAAACCCTCCTCGTCGATCACCACACCGCCACTCCTGCCTAGCGTGCCGCGCAACACCGACTCAAACCCCTTAAACATATCCGAGTACTTGGAGTCGCTTCTGAAAGACTCATCATAAAGTCTACCTTTCTATCATGACTCTGACGACTGTCGGTGCGTGGCATACTGGCCTGGCGAGTGAGTGTGCGAGCGAGCGATTATGGTAACATAACCCGACACCACACCGGGAATGTGCTCGATAGTGATTATTAGTTATATATATGCATCTGAGCGAGAGCGGAGATAGTATAGGCGACACATTATTAATTTATTGTATTTATTTTTTTTTTTTTTTTTTGCGCGCGAGAGAGAGTGTGCGACATTAAACACTTGTTTCCATATCCTAGTTATGTTATAATTATTGAGTAAGCCCCATTTATTCTATGTACATAATTAGTTAGTAAGCCCGTTTATGACTAGGAAATCCCGTTTGAGCGTGCGAGTTATTCGGATTTTGGACGATTGTAGCTTATTATCTTTGGTGGAGAGAGTGCGAGAGCGAATCTATTGTCATAGTATATATATGAGAGAGAGTGCGTTAGATCCGAGTAGAGCTATAGTGAGAGGAGAGCGCGTGAGTATTTGGTACAAGTTGTTGATGAATCTACTACAGGTTTTGATACAGGTTGTATTTTTGGTAATTTTATCCGACAACACACACTCCGAAAAAAATCTGGACAAACGCCTTGCTGCGCGGCTGTATTTAAAAAAAAAATGCAGAGCAGTATTCCCAACGACCATGTCGCTTGGGGAACAGGATTATTAATTATCTTTTAACTTTTCCCCAGCGAATGCCGCAGGGGAAAACGGATATAATTTTTTTAATAGTTTCCCCAGCGACATGTCGCTGGGGAAACTTGATATTAAATTTTTTTAAAACTTTTTTCTCTCCACGTGACATGTCCTAGGAAAACGTTTATAAATATTTAATAAAGTTTTCCCCAGCGACAATGTCGCTGGGAAAACGTTTTTAAAAAATTTAATTAAACGCTTTCACAGCACATGTCGCTGGGAAAAACGTTTTTAAAAATTTAATTAAATCATTTTCCCACAGCGACATGGTCGCTGGAAAGTTTGCCACCGTGGCACTTGATCTTTGACTGAAAAATGAGTGGGACCCACCTTGTCGCTGGGGATTATCGCTGGGGAAAGAATCCCTCACGAAGCTTCCCCAGCGAGTATTCCCCAGCGACATGTCGCTGGGGAAAGCTATCCCCAGCGACATGTCGCTGGGGAAAGTCCCGACATGTCGCCAGGGAAACAAGCTATTGTTGTAGTGTACCCTCATCATCCACAAGCACACATGTCTCTCCTGTTCAAACATGTTAATCTTTTTTTATAAAGTTGACGTAGTTACTTTAAAGAAAGTTGACGTAATTACTTTAAGATGGTTTGCATTAACAAAAATTGAACTTTTCAGACGTCTCAAATTTGACGAGGACAATCACAAGTTTTTATCATTTGGCCAACCCTAAGTTGTTATGTTAGCTTTATATGTATAAGTTTACACTTGTAGTTACCAACTTGAGTTGCAAGAACAATCTATATCCTCAAATAAAAACATAGAGAACGACATTGCAAAACGTACGGAAATGTATAGTAAGAGATGAGTTGCGTGTTCTATTATCTATTTATCTCACAATCCTATTATATGTATCTAACAATCAACGTTTAACAGAGATATTTTGCCAATTCAATTTTTATTTAATTGACTAATATTTTGTCACGATTTTTCAAAGAAACACATACTGTGTTAGCAAAGTATCACCATTTTAATTGACTATATTAATCATGCATAAAAAACATACTAAATATCTCTCTTCCAAAGGATGTAAAATAGAACAATTCTAAACACCTGAGAAAGTATCATATAAGTCTTTATACTCGATCGTATTTCCATTATTCGTCACACATGACCTATATATATCAAATTAATTAAGTCGCTTACTAATTAAACTTTAAACTCAGCACGAGGCTATGTTTCTATTCCACGTGATTTTGTCAACACGGTTTGCCACATACATAAATATATACATACATAATATACCCTTTAATACAAACTTTTAATACTTGACAAAGTTTATGACCAAACTACATCTTGAAAACAACTGGACCCTAAGGTCAATGTCGTCCAATTATAACTAACTTATTACCGTAACTAACTCGCTGTTCAAAAAAAATTACAAATGATTAAACGTCATACAAAAAAGGTATGTCTGAAGAAACTAGTCATCAATAGTTCACTGATAAAGAATCTCACCAAATCTGATACACTTTAAATTTTATCAGAAGTAAAAATTTTGACCCTTATATTTTTTACCTATACTTAAGAAATTCCAACATTTAACTGCAACTCAAATAAGGCTAAAACGTCACTAAATAACGACTCATGCTCGAGGTGGACCAACGACACTTTTAAATTAGTGCTAAACTTTAATCTGATTGAGTTAACTGGAACAATGGACTTTCATGACTCTTGACAAGCTCGAACGTTAACTTTCCAAGTGTTTATGTTCATGAGAATTCCCGAAGGAAAAACTATAGCAAAAGTAATTCTTTCTTGTGATGATAATTAATAAGAAAGAACATGGATGGGTCTTAAAGCCCATGCATTCCAGCTTAAAAGCCATAACTCTTTCATAACTTCAATTCTGTCTTTAAGGAAGCTTCCTTTTCATGCAAGGAACCTTCGTTTGTCCCTCTGGACTGACACTTTCTACATGCAAAAACTAGCTAGGCTGTAAAGACGAGAAAAAAAGTCTTATAACTGCATGTCTCCCATAAATTCTTTGCCCTAAATTCATAAAAAGGAATGTAAGGAGATTCATATGGGTGGATCCTGTGATTATTTCATGAAAAAGTGAGCTAAAACAGCAAATACAGAATACAAAAGGATTATGATGTTTAATTATGACAGAATTTTGGGATCGCAAATCACTTAAATCTCTATATGCTCCAAAAATATGGATCACTTTTTTATATTATTGTGCAATTAAAGATGCATGCATGATAAATAAGGTCTGAACTCCTTCTAGGTATACTGCGTGGATGGCAAACCGTTATTATATCAAATTTTTCGAAAAGGTTGCGATTTTATGTATAATTTTGTAAGTTTTGTTCTACGCCGCTTTAGTGGATTGGGTTTGTTTTTGATTAAGTTGTTCATCTTGACGACTAATTTAAATGTGCACAGTATAAGTTCGGAACAATATTAAGAAAATGGGATCATGCATGGTGCATCTGTGCATGACACTGTGAACACATATTGATACGTAAATAGAAACGCAATAACTTTGGGATAAATTAGTGGGATCAAGTGATTCTTAATTTTTAACATCTAACTAACTTTAGATAAATAAAAGTACATAGAAACGCAATAAGTATTTGCGTCAACGCGCGGTTATACAAGACTCATTTTACACATCTCGAAATGCAAAACAGTACAAAAACTGTTTTTACATGTATGATTAAACCGTAAGGAATTAATAATGTTTGTGGTAGTGATCGAGAAGTTGACAAAGCAATTTAAGTCCAACTTTTTTATAAAGAAAGGAAAGTCAACGTCTGTACCCGCATGCAATATTGTGCATTAAAGATCCAAATTACGCAAATTTCCCAATGTAATTTGAATCTGATAATTTGTGGCAACTTGCAACCAATTTTCTTTACCCATTGGGGACGAATGGTTTAGGGATTAAGGATTTTTTAGATCAGAGGGCACATATCACATCCTGTGAGCTAACTCCTTTTCTTGCAAAAAGGCATTGTTTGTTATACAACTAAATATGAAATCAAAGTTCTACTAGTATATAACACATACTACATATTCATATGAGTTGGTGGTGAAAATTTTCCTTATATGCCTCTATGGTTTGTTGGGTTTATGTTTGATCGAGGTATTCAAGAATATATAATTTTAATACCGAATTCGCTCCTTAGTATCACTGAAGTAAAAAAAAAAATGAGTAACACATAAATTGGGGTTGTTGTAGTATTCTGAAAGGATTATGTAAGGATTAGGCTATTAAGCAATAATAATTTTTTCTTCTAAATTATGTTTTAGTACATGGATTATACAACTTTCAGAAAATGTCACGACCTTTCAAAAAGTTTTTCTTTATATTAATTTTTGTGAGGTGTCACGTAAACAAAAATGACACGTCATATTTTGTGATAAGAGAAAAAACGTGCATATTAAATTATTGGAATGCTTTTTAAATTTTTGTACCATTTTATAAAACATTTGTAGTTCACATATCAAAACCGGGCGTTTTAGCTAAAACACCACCACACCAAGGACGCATCTTGGATGGTTTTTTTGGGTGAACATGGTCTTGTCCACAACCGGCATGTGCCGTTGGTCGTGTGTTTGTGAGAGCTGTGATATTGGTTTATATTAGGTATATATGTGTATAAGCGAGGTTTGTTTTTGATGTAAAGTCCTAAAGTTCGTAGTCTTATAACTGAGTACGGTAGGGATGTTGTCACCGAAAGGACATAGAAAACATTATATTATCCTGGTTACAAACCTATTGAAAAGTTTTCTTTTGAAATTAATATATTAGGATTTTTCGCCGTTACTATTTGAGCCTAAGTCTTCTAATATATGTCTAGTCGTTAAAAAATCAAAAAGATTTAAATTACCTTAATTTGCTAAATTAAATTTTTTAACTTTTCAAAAAGATTGGTAGTGTTTTCGTGTTAACGGCAATATTTGGAGCATCTTGAGAAGAATAGTGTGTGGAGCAGCAGTATATTTTGTTTGGTAGGAAAGAAATAGTAGGATGTTAATGTTAAAAGGAACGAACAGATGATACTGAAAACTATAAAAGAAACAGTTTGGCTGAAAATGCTAAGTTTCCACGTTAAAGAATCAAGAGCTGTGAGAGATGTAGAACAAAGATGGGATGTGAAACTCCAAAGTGTGAATCTATGTTGAATATAGTAAGTGTTAGTACAAAATTCGTGTTGGGCTTGGTAGCGTGTCAAGTCTCTTGTCGGGTCGGGCCTTCAAGTGACTTGGATACTGGATCTTGTACTAGAGCAAGAGAAGTGATGATTTTCTGCACAATTAAAAGTAAACCGTTAGCCTTACCGTGGGGACGGACCCCACGATTAGACTCCGGCGTGAGAGTAAGTATTCATATTGTCAGAGTATGTGTCAGATAGAATAAGAATAATTGTGTACCTTTTGGGATGTATTGTGACCCCTATTTATAGGTGTCTAGTACTAGGGTTTCCTAGTATTTCGGTTACTTTAGTAGTGGCCGGAGTGGGTCCCTTGTCGGGCAAGGGTCCGCGACAATCGTGTTGAACGGACGCAGATGTTCTGCGGACGGATCGTCTTATAGGTGGATCCGCGGACGGATCGTCTACAAGTGGATCCGCGGACGGATCGCTAGGTTCGGGGCCGAAGCCCACGCGAGATTGGGCTTTACCATGGCCTATTTTAGCCATAAAGCCCAAGTGATAATGTGGCCCAAGCCCAGAGGCTTGGTATACCCATTATACCATCAGTCCCCCCCAATCTATAATGATTATGCCCGTGGGTTATTTCCTGCGTGCGGTGATCAATGTAGACTTCTACTTTATTTCCTCCTTGCGTTCTGTTTTTGTGTTGTACGTCTTCTGAGTTGGTGACGCTTCAATTACGTGGAGCGTTGTGTCCTTTTACCTTCTGACTTGTGACAGCTTTTCACCAGTTTCCATGCGCTTTTCTATCGTTGATTAGGCAAGTGGCACACACGTGGCGTCATCCAAAGTATCTGTATGAGTAACTATCAACCCAAGGTTATAAATACCCTTTGTTTTACTATTTTTTTCTCTTCTCGAAATCTTTCCACCTCCATAGTTAATTGTCTAGCTTTTAACCTCTCACTCCTCGTGCGTCACTTTCCTCGTTTTTATTTCGCGATACAGGTAGCTATCTTAACTTGGTTGTTCTTCAAAATGCTAATAAACATCTATTATGACCGAGAAATGGTAAGAGCTTTTGCATGTTATTATATTCCCGTGAAGTTTATCCTACCACACCGGGCAGGATAGGACTATTACCCATTCCTGAGAGGGTTAAAGTGGGGTGTCTATACTAGGTTATTTGATTACTGTGGCTATAGGATTCCTCTTACCAAGTTTTTTGTATCCGTTTTCAAATATTTCCGTATACATATTTCTCAACTATCCCCCTTTGGTGCCGCTCGTATATCTCACTTTGAGGTTTTGATGCGCGTACTTGATCTTGGCCCATCGGTGGCTGTTTTTCGTGCGTTTTATACGCGTATGTATAGTGACGGATTATTTTCGTTTGCGAAACGTTCCCTATCGGCTCCTTCTTGTCTCTCGAAGCCTCCAGATTCTATTAAGAACTGGACGGACCATTTTTTCTGGGTTGATTCTCGAGTGTTTCCTATCTCTGTTCCTTTGTATACTGGGGGCGTGTTGGAGAAGGATCCGGCTCCCCATCTTACTGCTCGTCAAGAACAAGCTGTTCAGGTCCTTTCTTCTAATAAAGCTCCTTCCGGCGGTATCCGGAATGCTTCCCTACTCTTGTGGGTTTAAGTCCTTACTATCCGTTTGGTGAAAATACTTATACAGCTTTTGAGGGACCTGATAGAACGGGTGGGTGAAAGTACTTAGCCTTTGTGGGAATGTTTTTTTTTTTTGTAAGGTGTTTAGTCTTTTGGTATTTATTTTGCAGACATGGGGTTGCTTGACTATATCAGGACCGCTGACCCTCGGAAGGTACAAGCGGTAGAAGTTCAAAAAGGGGAGGAGCAGGTGACGTTGTTTGATAGTATAAAACATTGCTTCGTTTCCCTAAATGCTCCTGCAGCGGCACATCAAGCGAGCGGTAGTGGCTCTGGCGCTGGTGCTGAGGTTTCTGTTTCGTTTGCGGAAAGAAATGTTGTTGAAGAGAGCGTCATTCCGGAGGGTGCTTTCTTGAATCCAACAGACCCGGAATGTGATGTGACTGTGGCTGAGAAAGATGTTGCTCAGAGGCAGCCGGAGAAGGCCAAGAGAAAGAAGTTGTTAAAGCGAAGCGACCCTCTTCCTGCTAAAAGATTGAGGATAGATCATCCTAGCCTAGCTTCTGGGACAGGTGGGAAGTCGCTTGCTAGTCTGAGGCAGTCCCTCCCGGAAGGCTCTCTTACATTAAGGGCTTCTTCTCCAGCGGATATCCCTACCCATGTTACCGTGCCGAGGTACATTCGTGCTTGCCCTTTTTCTTTGATTTTTTCTGTACCTGTACTTAACATTATTCTTTTTTGCTAGTTCCTGCACTGCGGATGCCCCCGTGTACACTACTGCTGATATTGTGACTTCTAGCCGGGGCAAGACGCTTGTTTTACCCACGTTCGGGCGTGGGCGGGTCTTCCCAGCCGGAGACGTCGGAGGAGTCGACTGACTCGTTCTATGAGCGCCGTCTTGATTTTGAGATGCAAGCGTTGGTAAATTCCACCCGGAACATAACCAACACCTCTACTATTCTCTGCTAATAGGCTTTTCTTGTCGAACGTTGGTTGATCGTGTCGCTCCCCCCGGCTTTTTCTCCACACTCCGCAATATGGATTATGATCAATTGTTTGAGGAGTTTAATGTGGGAGCGGCGCGACAGATATGTCTTGGGTCGGAGGTGAGGTCCCGTGCTGAACATGAGCTGGAACTTAAAGAGAAGCTTCGAGGTAAGTATGAGCCTCCGTGGGTCTTGCTTAGGAAAGGATGCTGAGATTGCTAGGCTGAAGTCTTTGCTGGAGGAGAAGGAGACGGAGTCCGCGAAGGTTCTTCGTCTCCGTTTCCGTTTTGGCTGCGGATAAATCCCTTTTGAGCGCGGAGGTGTCGGCTCTAAAGAGTGTTGTTTCACAGAAGGATACTGACATCTCCCTCCTTGATTCCCGTGCTTCATATCTCAAGTCCGCCCTTGATGACTCTCAAGCTGCCTGTGGTGAGGCCAGGAGCTTGATTTCTTCCTTGTCCTCCGAAAGAGATGGACTTGCCTCTGAGGTATGACTTTTATTCCGCTCGTTCTTGTTACGGGGTTTTTTTTTTTTTTAACAAACTTCTTATCCTTGCAGGTTTCCACTCTTCATTCTGCTTTCAGTGACTTTAAAGAAAAGATGGAAGCTCAGCAGGAAGAACAGGCTCAAGAATTGTACAATCGTGTGGCCGAACTTGAGGCACACGTGATGGATGTGTCCGGTCGCCTGGAGGGGGAATTTTACCCTGCCTACCTGACTACTCTGGCTGGGCGAAGATGGTTGTTGACGCACGGGATGGAGCTTGCTATGGTCAAATGTTTGAAGTCCCCACAAATAATAAAACCATATACGACTTTTATCCTCCAAAACCAGTTCGGTTGCTTTTCTTTCTTCCACCAATCAAATCAAACAGTATCTCTAACCCTTAAAGGTTTTGACTTGTTTGAATTACATAGCTAGAAAACAATGATTATACATCTTTGTTATTCTCTTTTTATCAAACATATATACTTTTGTTATATTCAGTTGATTTAAGTTCTAGCAACCAGGAACAAAACACTTGTTGTTTCGAGGTGATGTTTTCGTGAAGCAACGACTAGCATCGTGACGTGCTTGTTTGATGTGTTGTGTGAGCAACCATAGAGGTGGAAATTTATCCACTAGTTTCAAGAGGGTTTTCTAGCTCTTTGTTTCATTACATTTGTAGTTGACTTCAAGGGTTAGTTTTCTATATTTCCCTTATGTTTATTTATTGTGTGTTAATCATATGCACCTTACTTGATCCATATTTGCTGCGTACTCGTAGTGTTAATGGTTAACAGTTTATCAAATCCCAACATGAGCATGCTTAAGAGATAAAATGCAAAGCTATAGATAAAGAGTTAAGAGAGAATGTTGTGTGTTTGTTGCAAGCATCATTGAAGGCTATTTATACATGAACATATATGATGAAATATGCTTAGCATATAAGGAATAAGGATGCAAGTTAAACCAATGCAACTTGCTAGATTTTCATAGAGATTTGATATAAAGGATCTCACATAGATTTGATAGCATTCAACAAGTATACAACTTGCTTACGCCCAAAGATAATATCTCATATGTGGAAGATTCCTTTTGATCTTCTTTCTTCATTCTTATGATATATGTATGTAAATGCATGAATGCGTATAGTATAGAAATGCATGAACTTGGGATGACTTCTGTTTCATCAAATGGGTTATGATATGAAATATATAGAACTTAATATGAGCAAGCCACATATGATAGTATGATATGAAATGGGTTACACTATCAAGCCCCCTAGTCCATGTATGTTTATATAAGTAACATGTATGAACTTATGTATTTTCAAAGGGTCATTTTGTAGAATGATGCATGTTTAAGACTTGACATGGTTTGCTGCTTTGCATGATGGAACGCCATATCTTTGTAGCCGTTATACTATCTATGCGCGAGTTATATAGTTTCACGTCTTTGGGGATGCCAATTTGCATATTAGCTTTATAGCTTTGTATCCCTTAATGGCGAGATGATGTTATGGACTAGAACTTTTTGCTTAGCTTGCGCGATAGAGTTTTGCGTCTTTATGCGTGATAAAATTTTACGATCTTTGAATCGGTTTTCCGCTTTTGCGCGCTATGATTCTGTGTCTGTGGGGTGGACATGCCACTTTGTATATTAGCTATTTATAGCTTTTTATCCTGTTTTTACGGATGATTTCGTGGTCCGGACATTTTCGATTTGCTTTATATTAAGCTTAGCATCTTAGCTATTTGTAGCATTTCACCCCTTTAATGTCGGGAGATATTCATTCAAGTGTTCGTGCCACTTTTACGTGATGGAGTTTCACAACTTTGGAGAGTATGTGCTGCTGATGCATGATTTCTTATCTCGTGTCTGTCATTGTACGGTGAGCCATAGGGACGTGCGGAAGTTCTTCTACCTAATTTTACTTCTTTCCTCAAGCTGTGCTTTTATTCCTTCCACTAAGCTTCTATTTGATTTTCAACTAGACCATTGCTTGGGGTGTTTCACAGAGCAATGCATTGGCGGATGCAAAGTTTCTCACACCAATCTTGAATGGATTGTCACGGTATTGCTTACCATTGTCTGGATATGATTTCTCCTGTAGGGCCAAACCTACAGACATGTTATCCCATACGAACTTCTTCACTTGATTGCCCGTGATGGTTGCGACAGCCTTTGCCTCGATCCATTTGGTGAAATAATCGATGGCAACAATTAAGAATTTGACTTTACCTGGTCCTTCCGGGAAAGGTCCGGCTATGTCTATCCCCCATTTATTAAAATGGCCATGGGTACATGATGGGGGGTCAATGTTCTTGCTGCGGATTTCTTGGGACGGGCGGTGCATTGAACAGTCATTGCAAACTCCTTACTAATTTCCTTGCATCCTTATGCATTGTAGGCCAGTAATACCCGGTTTGATTGCTTTGGGACCACCGATTTGGGGCGGAATGCTGCTGCATGACCCTCATGTATCTCCTTAGGACATAGTTTGCTTGGAGTGGTCCAACGCACCGGAGCCATGGTCCTAAAAAGACTTTTTATAGAGGGTTCCATTGATCATGGCGTACCTGACCGCTTTTCGACGTACCGCCCTAGCCTTCTTTTTATCCTCCGGAAGGATCTCTTTTGTCAGGTACTCACGTATTGGTGTCATCCAGGTGTTACCTTCTTCTTGTACCACGTCAAGGATTTCTTTTTCGTTTATTGACTTTTCCTTTAATTCTTCCACGAGCACTTGTTTATTAAGATGCGCGAAGCTTGTGGATGCAATCTTGCTCAGGGCATCTGCTTTCTTGTTTTCACTTCGTGGGATTTGTTTGATGGAAAATTCCTTAAAGCTTTTTGTAAGTGTTTTTACTTTGTTCAGGTATTGGACCATGCCTGACTCTTTGGCGGTGTAAAAACCGTTAACTTGATTGGCCACCAGTCTTGAGTCAACATTTGCTTGTAAGTTTCTTTAACCCAGTTGCTTTGCGATCCGGAGACCGGCATTTGTGCTTCATACCGGATCGTTGTTGGTGGCCTCGAACACTAAATCTCATGGCGTATGGAATTTCTGCCCCTTACGGGTTTGTCAGTATCAGACTGCCCGGAGCCGTCGGTCGCAGGACGAGCCGTCTGTGAACAATGTCCACGGCTCCGGCAGTGCTTCCGGTTCGGCCATAAGTTCGTCCGGAGACTCGTCTTCTGGTCGTTCCACAATGAAATCCGCCAATATTTGGCCTTTGATTGCGGTCCTTGGCCTGTATTGGATGTCATATCCTTCTAACTCGAACTTCCACTTTAGCATTCTTCCAGATATTTCTGAACTTGACAACAGTTGCTTTATCGGTTGACTTGTTATACAAGCCGTGTTTGCTGGAAGTATCTTTTCAATCGTTTTTTACTTAGCGCTGAGCAAGGCAAACACCAATCTTTCCATGGGGTATAGTTGACTTCCGGGCCCCGTAGAGTGCGGCTTACAAAATATACTGGTATTTGCCTGCCTTCTCTATCCGTCATCAAGACCGCGCTGATAGCTTCTTTTGCTGCAGCTAAGTATATGATTAATTCCTCACGTTCCCTTGGGGCGGTGAGTGTTGGGAGTTCTGCAATGAGTTTCTTCATTTGCTTGAAGGCTTCTTCGGCTTCCGGAGTCCATTGAAAATCACTTTTTTTTGTGCACTTTTTCAAGGTTTTGAAAAAAGGTATGATTTTTTTGCTGATTTTGACAAGAATTTGTTTTAAACTTGCTAATTTTCCATTTAGTTTCTGCACGTCCTTGATGCATCTCGGAGATGGCAAGCTGAGGACCGCGTCTGCTTTATCTGGACATGCTTTCAACCCGTTGGTGCTTACTTTGTAGCCTAAAAACATTCCTTCCTGCATTCCGAAAGCGCACTTCTTGGGGTTCAACTTCATGTTTATCTGTCGAAGGGTTTTGAATGTCTCGGTTATGTCCCGGATGATCTCTTCTTCCGTGTGGCTCTTTATAACCAGGTCGTCGACATATACCTCCAGATTGCGTCCAATTTGCCTTTGGAATGCTTTATCCACTAATCGTTGATATGTGGATCCGGCATTTTTTAGTCCGAACGGCATTTTAGAATAGCAAAATATCCCTTGGCTTGTGATGAACGCCGTTTTTTCTTCGTCTTCTTTTGCCATCTTAATCTGATGATACCCTTTGTATGCATCCAAGAAACATTTGAAAGAGTACCCACAGAGGGACTCCACCTTCCAGTCAATTTCCGGTAATGGGTAGCAATCCTTGGGACATGCATTGTTGAGATCTTTGAAGTCTACGCACATTCGCCAAGTTCCGTCATGCTTTTTAACCATTACCGGATTAGATAGCCAGCTGTGATAATGGACCTCCTTCATTATTCCAGCGTCCACTAATTTTTCTACCTCCTCTTGGATTGCCTTATTTCTTTCTGGTGCCTGCCCTCTTTTCTTTTGCCTGACTGGTGAATATCCTTCCCGGATATTCAAGCGGTGTTCCGCGATGCTACGTGGGACGCCCGTCATATCCGCTGGCTTCCAGGCAAAAATATCCAAGTTTTGTTTTAGCAAGACACATAATTCTTTTCGCCCTTTTTCTGTTAATGTTGAACCTATGGTCACTGTCTGTTCGGGGTATTCCGGGTGGATTGCTACATTTATTTTCACTTCCGGTATCTGGCCAACTACAGGAGTCTGGTTGCTAGGTCCGGAGACCATAGCACATTCCATAGGGATGACCCTACTGCTCTGTAATGTTACCGTACCGCCCTCAACGGGAAACTTCAACATTCCATGTGCCGTTGATGGTACAGCTCGGATTTTCCTTATGCCCGGTCTGCCTATTATTGCATTGTGTTGAGATGGTGACCTGATGACCATGAAATTCATCCAAGCAGAAGTGGAGTGTGCTTCATCACCAATTTTTACTAGCAAGGCTATCTGACCTAGCGGCCAAATGGTCTCTCCGCTGAATCCAATAAGGTGAGTGGTAGCCGGAACCATTTGGTCCCTTATCTCTTTGCGGAGCTTTGCAAAACAATGTTCATACAAGACTTCCGAGGATGCTCCACCATCAATGTATACTCTGTGCACAAAGTGTCCGCCCATTTCGATTTCGATGATCATCGGGCTCTCCGTCCCGTCTTCTTCATTAGAGGTGGGAAAGACATTGCCTATCGGAGGAAGCTCTGGGTAATCCTGGGCTTGGCCACTATTTTCCCTAGGTTGGATCATCAGTATAGTCAAAGGGTTTATCCTTTCCAAACGCTTCCCTTTTTTTCGGTGCTTTCGCCTTTTCATTCTGTTTTAGTTCCTTGATGAATTGTGACAGTTTTCCGGCCTTGATCATTTCATCTATTTGCTTTCTCAGCTGCATGCATTCGTTTGTGTTATGCCCTGTATCTGAATGAAATTCACAGTACTTGGTCGGATCCCTTTTCTCTACCGGAGTTACCATTGGGGGCGGAGCTTTGAACTTTCCCTTTTCCAGAGCGAAAATTTCTTTTGGTGTTTTAGTGAGGAGTGAGAATCTATCTGGCTTACGGTCCGGCCTTTGCTTATTTTTGAAGCTTTTTTTGAAAGTTGGTTTGTCCCCTCCTTCTGATGGTTTCCATGGTGAAGATGCCTTCTTCCGACTGTGACTGAGTGCGGCAACTTCCCCTTGTAAGAAAGACGTAGTCATTCTATACATTTCGTCCACAGATCTTGGGATTCTCTCATATAGACGCTTGATTAATCCCGGGTGCGTTATTCCGTGCATAAATCCGGAGATTCTCATGCATTCCGGAGCACCTTCTACGTCCAGGACTTCTGCCTTATATCTTTCCATGAAATCCTCCGTAGACTCTCCGTCTTTTTGCTTGATGTGGTGTATCTCCACTGGATCTTTGATGTGCTTTGTTTGCTGAAGGTAGTTTTCCCTGAACGCTGTCCTTAGGTCTTCATAGCTATCAAATCGACTCTTTTTGGTAATTTGTCAAACCAAACTCTGGCGTTCCCGGTGAGGGTTGAGTTGAACATGTGACACCATGTCGGCATTGCCCAACCTTCTGTTCTTGCGGCCGACTGAAATAACTTTAAGTGATCTTCCGGATCTCCGCTTCCGTCGTATGTTTTGACATGGCTGGGCATCCTAGTCCTCGGAAGACTAAAGTTACGGATCCGCAGTGTGAAAGGATTTCTTTCCTCGCATGTCCAAGGCTGATAGAGATCATCTTCATGGGTGTTTGATTTCTGCCTTCTTGACCTAGATTTCCAATGGCCTCCTTCACTGTCCTCACTTTCCGAATATTGGCTAGTTGCACGAGAAGGTGTTTGCCTTTGTTGACGCCTTCTTGTTTCAACATCAGTTCTTTGTGCTTGAGGACTTCGCCGATGACTATCAGAACGTGCTGATGTAACTGGCTCCTTTCTTCCCAATCTTTCAAACACGCCCCCTTCTTTCCGCGGCCGTGGCTGTGGTGAAGGGGGATCTGGTTTCTCTTGAGTCTTGGGATTTCACTGGTGTGGTGGTGAGGGTTGGGAATGCTGCCTCCGTGCCTTCTTCGGCGGTTCTGTCGGGCGTTGGTGTTTGGATCTGAGTAGTGCAGATTCTTCATGGTTCTTATCTTAAATCCGGACTCTTCTCCATAGATTAGACCGTGCATTTTCCGCATTGAGTCTATCCTTCTGTCTTTTATTTTTGCATTTTTTCGGCGATGAGCGGTAAGAGTTGGTGATAATTTTTGTCGCACATTTCCCTAAGCACCTCATCAGACATAGGCTCTTCCATACCCTGGGGACCATTCCTCCCCCCTGTGTTCCTCACGGCGGACGTGGGATTGTTTGTGACTTGTTCGTGAGTGCTCATGGTGAGTTTTTAAGAAAACGTGGTTGCGTAAGCGTCCCACGGATGGCGCCACTTGTTAGTACAAAATTCGTGTTAGGTTTGATAGCGTGTCAGTATCTTAATGGGTCGGGCCTCAAGCGATTAGATTGCTGGATTTGTACTAGCAGCAAGAGAAGTGATGATGTTCTGCACAATTAAAAGTAAACCGTTAGCCTTACCGTGGGGACGGACCCCACGATTAAGCTCCGGCGTGAGAGTAAGTACACATATTTGTCAGAGAATGTCAGAGTATGTGTAAGAGTTAATGATTAGACAGAATGTACCTTTTGAGATGTACTGTGACTCCTATTTATAGGTGTCTAATACTAGGGTTTCCTAGTATTTCGGCTACTTTGGTAGTGGTCGGAGTGGGTCCCTTGTCGGGCAAGGGTCCACGTATAATCGTTGTTTGCGGACGCGAGTGTTCTTCCGCGGTCAGTGTTTGTCCGCGGGGCGCACGGGTGCGGCCAAGAAGATACTCGCGTGCGTCTTTGTCATATCCGGAGCGTCACCCCTGCCGGGCTTAGCGATCCAGCTATTTGTTGTATTGGGCCTGGGCCCATATACGTATATTATGAACTAAGCCCAGTAAGCTTGGTGCTCATACTATACGTTATCAGTAGCCGTTATACTATCTATGCGTGAGTTATATAGTTTCACGTCTTTGGAGATGCCAATTTGCATATTAGCTTTATAGCTTTATATCTCTTAATGACGAGATGATGTTATGGACTAGAACTTTTTGCTTAGCTTTAACGTCGGGAGACAATCATTCAAGTGACCATGTCACTCTTGTGCGATGAGGTTTCACGTATTTAGTGTGGACGTGCCACTTTACGCGATGGATTTCGCGTCTTTGTAAGCAATATAACTTATTATCCCTTTTAATGGCGGGATGGTTTTTTAATACTTCTCCATGTACGTGCATGTCGCTATTTATGGCTTTCTTAATCCCTTTAATGGCAGGATTAGTATCATTGTAGTGGACTTGCCACTTTGCGCGATAGAGTTTCACGTCTTTATGCGTGATAAAATTTCACGGTCTTTGAATCGGTTTTTTGCTTTTGCGCGCTATGATTCTGTGTCTGTGGGGTGGACATGCTACTTTGTGTATTAGCTATTTATAGCTTTTTATCCTGTTTTCACGGATGATTTCGTGGTCCGGACCTTTTCGATTTGCTTTATATTAAGCTTAGCATCTTAGCTATTTGTAGCATTTCATCCATTTAATGTCGGGAGATATTCATTCAAGTGTTCGTGCCACTTTTACGTGATGGAGTTTCACAACTTTGGAGAGTATGTGCTGCTGATGCATGATTTCTTATCTCGTGTTTTTGGAGTGGACATGTCATTTTGCGCGTTAGGTTTTGCGTCTTTGAATTTAACATAGATACCATGTTTTAGTGGTGTTATTTTTGGGACCCTTGAAGGATCCATGCTTTCTTATGTGATTTATGTGCTGGAGCTGAACTCGGCAGTGTATTCCTAAATAAAATACACAATTTTGTTTCTCATCATTTGTTAGATATACAATCATGATAAACAAGACATTAGTACTTTTAAGGGGAATAAATGGCCTGTAAAGCGCATAGGAAATTTGTGGCATCATGACTATTCAATAATGAATAACGATCCACCTTCCCGCTATGCTTGTGCAATTATCCTGCTTTGAATAATATAGGATTATGTAAGTAGCATATATATTGTAGAATGATGCATGAATATTACCTATTGTCCTTCCTCCTTTCCTTTTAACCATGTATGAGACAAACAATAATACTTCATCATGGGTATTTGTACAAGGATACATCATTTTCTCGTCTTGTTATTTTTTAGTTTATAAAATTGCGAGAGTGCTTTGCTATGTAACTCTTCCAGATATGTATAAAAAACAACTGGGTGGTTATCCAGCTTTGTCTCTTCGTTTTCCATGCTTTGATAATTTTGACAGAAAATTACCAGCATGTGTTACCAACACTTTTGTGAACGATACTGATGCACTTGTTTGAACGATACTTTTGAAACCGAATAGTGTTGGGGTTGAAATAAGACTTTGCAAGAGAATGTTTTTGAATGTAATTACTTTCCGAAAGTAGAAAAAAGGATAATGACTCTCCCCATGTAAGGATACTTTAGTATTTTTACTCTTTCTCTATAATCCATCTTCCCCGTTTATCCTCACCTACTCCACCTTCATCCTTCAAAGACAACCACCATTAATTATCTAAAAAGTCATAACAACACAATTTTTTTCTAGATCTTAAAAGGGTTTTAACATATAAAAACACATCAACTACTTTATTACAAAACCCCATTAACTCATCTTATTCTACATCAAATTAAAACCCATAAAAACGTATTTTGAGAATTTGATTACAAATGAGAAACATAAATTTATAATTTGGAGATCTGCACCTAAAATAAAAGATGTGATATCTATGTGTGTTTTCCTTGCAATCAAACAATCAAGCCTCTATGACACACCAACCACCACCGTTGCAATTCCTATAAAACCACTAACAAACCAACCACCACTGCAATACCTATAAAACCACTAACCGCAACCATTGCCGGCACAACTGCCTGTTGTGTGCAAACTACCTAACAAGAACCACCCACCACTAGTGAAAAGGTTATCTTTAACACACCACCCCTACACGATACACATCCACACGCACTGTCCCATCCACCACCGTTGGTCGTCGTCACCGATGCCACATATTTGGAGTGAAATGATTTTGTTTAGCATTTGTACAAAAGGTGATTTATTTTATTTCTGTTTGTGGAAATGCAATTTTAAACGAAATGGGCTTGTGTATTAGAGTCACACTTAATCGAATGGGTTTGTGTTTGTGAGTGATTTATTGTTCTTGATGGTGAATCGGGTTTGCATCTAATTTTTTTGTCCTTGTTGATTTTCGTTCTTTTGGTAAATATGGTGATGATTGGGGATAAAGATGATAATTAAGGGCCCGTTTGGTTGCACATGGGTTTATGATTAAGATTAGGATTATGATTTAGATTTGGTTTTAATGTGGGTTTTAAATTAAATGAAGAGAGAGAAAAAAATATAATAATATATTTTATATGTTATAAATAAACATGGTTTATAAATTTAAAAATGATATTATGATAATGAAAATAAAATAATGTATGGGTGGTTGATATAAAATTAGGCCCACATAAAATGAAAATATATCAAAAAGTAGGCAACCTTATACGGTTTTATACAAGGAAAATAATTGGGACTCATCCCTATTTTCGGGACCCACAAAACCATACCAAACAACTTATTTTTTCATCATTCCCAAATCCTAATCCTAACCCCACAAACCAAACGTACCCTGTTGGATTGTAAAAATGAAATATGGCATTTTTTTTACAGTAATAAAAAATATTTTTGATATGTTGTGGGTTTTGAATTTCAATAAAGGAACATGGAATTGTGTACATTTTGAGGAGGTATATGATTTTTTTAGTTGGGGTTTGATTGTAAGTTATGTGTGGTTTATGAAATTGAATTAGGTGTTTTGATTTAATGGTGTTTATGGGAATAAGATAAATGTGGGTGTGGAAATCAAGTTAAAAGAAGAAGATGAAGATGATCAAAGATGCTGGTGGGTGGTGAAGGTTGGAGAAGAAGTCAAGGTAAAATGACAATTATACCCTTATGTGCATGGCATATGAGAAACTTAACGAATGTTAGTTAGAGCTGTTAGAGTGAGGGACCAACGACGGAAAACGTTTCCCACTTAAGGACGGATGGCTCATTTTTTTTCGTTCAAAGGACTATAGGCTACGGTCAACGCAAACCACAAGGACGACTTACTCCTTTATAGAAACATTACATCTTTCGAGGTTAGTTTAAACAACATATACACGATTTTAAAAGAAGTCATTGACTTGTGAGCTTTGTATATATATGTTCAACTTTAACTACATTCATAGGAATCATGCCTTCCTAAAACTTCATAGCCACATTCATATGTTTGTTAATTTTTATTTGTATCATATACGTATACCTGAACAATTGACGACAATGTTTTAATTTAAAAATATCTTATCTGTTTCATTTAAAGGAGAGATTGTGAAAATCTTTTATACATCTGTTGGTTGATAATCAGGAGCGTAGCCAGAAAGTTTTGCTCGAGAACACATATTTTGATAATTTTTAAAACTTACACTACAATATTATTTATCAAGATGAAATATTTTTTTCGATTTGACCAAAATGTGTGTTGTTGTCCTTGTTTTCTGTCCTTCAAATTGCAAAAATAGCCAAATATTTTAGAGATTTTTAGTTTCGTTTGTTTTTCTAAAAAAAACGCTTATTGCCTCTTGTTTTTCACACGTTTTCGCACGTTTCCGCTTTTTTTGTACGTTTTCCCACGTTTTTCTACATTTTTCTATGTCTAGGCGCGTTTTTATACGCTTTTGTACGTTTTCGCACGTACAAAAACGTAGAAAAATGTAAAAAAAAACGTATCAAACGTACAAAAACGGATGAAAACGTACGAAAATGTAAAAAACATTCTAGTGAAAAAGATAAAGAAGAAAAAAGAATGAAAGAAGTAATTCAATAGCAAAAAAAACACATTTTTTCTTGAGACATGGTTTACAGATGAAAAGATAAAACATATAAAAAACAAAAGAAACTTAGAAAACCCCGAAGGCTGCTACTACAAAGACCCCATTGGCCCACCAATAGTACAAATGTTTTGTACTTTATTCCCTTTTTAACAGTTTATTTACAATCTAACACAGTTTTTTATAAGTTTCTGTTCCGTACATTTTTTCAGTTTAACACCACCCCTACTCGACCCGCTTATGTTAAGAAGAATGAGAAGTTTAACCAAATAGATCATGTTAATTGATGTGAAATTTCATTGGGTAAGCGTATTTTATGAATAAATTTTTTTATTAACATACATAGTAACTTCAATAAATTAAACTGAAAAAATGGAGTGTGTATTTATATATTTTGTCATAACGGTTGTATTTACTGATGAAGAAGAAGTTAGAGTAGCAGCTTACATCGACAGGTTTGTATTTTTAACTAGTTTATTTAAAACCGTTGAATAGTGTTTATATAAAATATCGAATTGTGATATTATATGTTAGATGTATAAATAGAAAATATTAAGGCTACATTATGATACAAATAAATTATTGAAACACTATAAAATAATACAGTAATTTTATAGAGGCCCCCCTAACACGAGAACAAAATTAATGTATTCAAACCAAAATAAGATGCAAAATATGTATATATATAAAATTCGAAAAAATTTATGTGTATAGAGGTATTCGGTTTGGCTTGGTTTTTATTTTTGTCAACCATAACCAAACTAAACACCAATTAAATACTTTGGTTCGGTTTTAAACGACACAATACACCAATTAAATTTTCAGTTCGGTTTTATTCGGTTTCGAACTGATTTATTTTTCGTTTTACTCGGTGTTAAACTAAATAAGGGTGTAAACAAGGCAAACTTTTTTATCAAGCAACTCGAGCTTGAGCTTGACTCGATCGAGTTGAGCTTTTATCGAGCTCAAGCCCGAGCCCGAGCCCAATAAATGAGCTCGAAACATATAACGAGCCAAACTCGAGCTTTTATCGAGTTTTTCAAGCCTTAAAAACATATATAATTTTATTATTAATATTCATATACACAACCTTAACACTAACATAAATATTGAAATAATAATTAAATATTTGTAGAAAGACAATTTTTATTTCTCCGAATATTTTGTATAAGTTTTTTGTTCTTGAGCTTATCGTGTATTTTCTTGAATTTATTGATAAGTTTGGCAATTGAGTTTAATATTTATATATAAATTCAAGATTTTTGAGCCGAGCTCGAGCCTGAATATTTAAAGTTCGTCAAGCTATCAAGCCAAGCTAAAGCATACGTTATGATTTATCCAAACTGAAGCGCTATACACCCCTAAAACTAGGGCTGAGAAAAGTAACCCGAAAACCGACCGACCCGAAAACCGACCGAAACCGGGCCGAACCGAACTGGGATTATTCGGTTCGTTTTTGGGTTTTGAAAATGTATTTCGGTTTGGTCGGTTTGGTTTCGGTTCGGTTTCGGTTTATATAGTGTATACTTGATTCGGTTTTCGGTTAGCAAATTTTGTTTATTCGGTTTCGAGTCGGTTTCGGTTTAAACCAAACACCAAACACCCCTACTCGTTGCAAAACAAAAAGTCAATAATTTGATTGACTTATGTTTACACAGACAGTATCAGTTGAGCAAAGGGCTTTCTTTTTCCGGTAAATCGGAATAGCGATTTGATTCCACCGGAGCATCATGCCTATAAAATGGTACCCAACACTCATCTTCTTTTTCTAATACTATATTATTATCATTCCTATTATACATAATATATATATTGAATATAGATACATGTAAGTAAATATGTTTTTCCTTAGGTTTAGTATCTGCTTTTAGTTTCCTTATTGTGGTATGTTTCTATGCTGGCTTTTCCTCGTTGTTTCCATATATGCCTTGTCCTTGTTATTGCTCACTTAGGGGGTGTTTGTTTCGCCTTTATATTTCATAAGCCTTAATTTTTTTGGCTTATTTTGAAACTTCTGTGCTTATATAAGTTTATCATCCATAAGTCTCAAAATAAGCGCTTATTTTGAGACTTGTGGGCTTATATAAGTTTATTATGATATGATAAACTTATATAAGCCCTTAAGTCTCAAAATAAGCCAGAAAATTGGGGCTTATGTTTCATAAGCCTAAACAAACACCCCCTTACACCAGCCGGAGGTCCCCCTAGAAGCGGTCTCTTTACTCCAGGGTTTATCCTTCCCCATACCTTGCTCCGGCGGGATTGGGTATGTTGTTGTTGTTATAAGTAAATATGGTGCGTATGTGTGTAGGATATTGCACTGGCAGCCAAATGCAGGGCACACCGTTAGCGGTCAATTACTCGCTGAAATTTCTCAATGTGTCGAATCCATCAACGGCGTCAAAGGACCCAAATGGAAATCCACTCTCAGCTTCTACAGACCCGTTATTAAAGGTACATACATTTGAGATTTATTCTTATTATTTACACCTTCATTCTTATAATAATAATAAGTTTCATTTGAATAAATGTATTTATAGACCAATCCAACGCCTCTGAATTTCCCCGCGACTTCCTCGGCATCTCCCTCCCTGACCAGCCCAACAAATACTACTTTGTTTTACGTACTCATCGTTTAGTCCTCGAGGCTGATT
>BQNB010011491.1:0-26397 GCA_026074375.1 Tanacetum coccineum | reverse complement strand
CTCATCCTCTGGTCCATCCATCCCATATCTATTCATTACAATCCTATACAACTCAGTAAGATCATCTCTAGATATAGATTTCAACATAGCACCAAAATTAATATAGACTATATCTGTTCCATCTTCCCTAACTATTTGGTACACTCCTTTTTCTCCTTGCTTAATAATCTTATAGGTAGCTACACTAGGTGTTTTCATAGCTACAGGAACAGGATTAATTGGAGTTTTAGTACCTGTGACAGACTCTTCTTGCTCACCAACTTCATCTGAATCTTCAGAGTCATTCTTATCAACACTTGTATGCATTCCTTTCCTTGCCATCTGTTTTCTTCTTTTTCCAGACTTCTTGGTTGGCTCATCATCCTTTGCTTCATCATCTTTCAGTCTTTTTGGAGTCTTTGTCTGAAGCTCTTCACCAAATCTTTTCAAACTAGCTTTAGTGGCTTCAAAACTTATTGGTGCAAAGGATTCAACCTGTTTCACAAGCTTGTCAAATTCTTCCTTGACTTCTTCAAAACTCAATTTCTTCAGCTGAGATAACTTCCATGTCCCTTGATTCTTCAAGTAGTTCATCATATAAGTCTTCAGCTGTGATTGGGTCATGGGCTTGTTTCTTTTAGCTCTAGCTCTTTCTTCAGCAAAATACTTCTTTCTTTGATTCACAAGATCAACCATTTTCTTTGCAAAATCTTCTCCTTGAAGTTCACTTCCTAGCATGCTTTTTGACAACTCTGCATTAGCTTCAATCTTTGCTCTAATCAAATCCCAATCTTCATTTGTGTAATGCTGAGCTTCAAACTAAACTTGAGCTTTTCTTTTCTTCTGTTGCTCATTCAATTCTTCTTCTTCTGCAATTCTTTGTGCTAGGAGAGAGTCCAAATGTACTTGTTTAGCCACCTCTTCTTTTTGCAAAGTATCCAACCTAATTGCTTCAGCAAGACTAGCTTCCTCTTGTAGAATTTGTTCTTTTGACTTCTTTGGAGTCTCTTCACTGAGCATAGGAGCTTTCCCTTCTCTTTGTCCTTTATCTTGACCAGTACTAACTTGTTCATCACCAGTACTAAGTTGTTCATCACCAGTACTATGTTTAATGCTGCCAGTATTAACTCCACTAGCAGTATTAACTTGTTCAGCACTAGCAGTATTAACTTGTTCAGCACCAGCATCAACTTCTTCTTGAAAATCCAAGCTTGAGACTACTTTCTAAGATCTTTCTTCTTGATATATAATCCAAGCTTGAGAGACTTGAGAGGCTATTCGCGCTGTATTATCCCTTCGTCTCTTTTCGCTTCCATGCTTGTATCCCTACTTGTTCACAGTCTTGTGAATGGTCGTCTTAACTTTATAAAGCTCGAAGTCGATGCTAGTGTACTCCTCTCTGTTTGAACGTATGTGCTTGAACAGTACAACTACATATGTATTTCTGCTGGATCTCAGGTGTATCCTCGTTTCAGGCATGTCGGGCTTCATAATTAAGAGGTAGGACATGACGGATACGGACTTATGTCTTCCCACTTGTTCCTACCCCTCAAAAGTATTGACTTTAGTTGTAGGAGGAACATTGTAGAGTTTAGTTTAGTCGGTGTAACCTGTCCTTGTAAGAAGATATGCGTAGATGGTATCATGTCTTCTACTTTCCTCCCTCATGGTGACTTCTGGTTCTTCTTCTTTCTAGGAGTCTGTCAAAACAAATTCCTCCTTTTCATGTTTAATCAATCCCTTTCGCCAATTCTTCACTCCTGTACTTGAATCTCAACTTCCTATGGCTTTTCCTTTTATAGGTTCAGCTTGGTGTGTGTTTGATGAGAGTCCATTTCTAGTAGCTTATCGATGCTGTGATATCAATGTAGGAAACTTCATGGTAGTAAATCACTTCCCTGGCATTTGATTGTGAGCATTGGCTTGTGGGGTGGTTGATTGAAGCTGGGGGTTGACCTCTGAGCTGGCGGGTTGCTCCTTAGATGGTGCATTCATGTGGTAGTGCTGGGATCAGTGTCAGTGGATTGGGTGTAGGGTATAGGGTGTATGGAGTAATAGGTGGTTACGGTGTAGGTGTAGTGATAGAGTGGTGGTGTAGAACCAACCTTTCAACCCCAATACTTATACGAGGAGTTTAGGACTACTTTAATCGTAATCCAACAAATCGTCACTACGCATCGAAGAAGCCTACTCCATTATGAACTTCCCTAGTAATATAGCCTTTGATAACTTATAACACACAACACACACACACTACACACACACACACACACACACACCACACACACCACATATATATATATATATTTACTTATATATATATATATTATAATATATATAGTATATATAGCCTAACATCAACATACTATTCGTTTAATGTGAAATAGTATTTATAAAGTAAAAACTGTTTATAATTACGCTTTAGCAAAAAATGACATAACTTTTTTGTTTTAGTCGTTTCTCGCGTTTCTTACGCCCATGCTTTCGTATTAAGAAGAGTGATCATAATATTGCATTTTTATGTTTTTGAGATTTTGTTGTGAATAGTGTTTTTACTGTTCATTACAGAATCTCACTTATTAACGCAAAACCCGTAAATGTCGTATCTTATTCGTTATAGCTCCGTTTTTAGCGATTCTTTCGAAACATTCTCGTAGATTGTGTAAGTTTTATACATATTAGTGATGTTTTTACCAAGGTATAAGTTACGCATGAATAATACGTATAGTTGATTTTAGTATTGAAAAATTTATTTTATAAAAGTATTTAGCGTCGTATTAAACTCGTTAACCTAGCGTATGGGAATACTTCTTCGTTATGTAATCGGGTTTTGGTTTTCAAGTGTTTTTCTTGTACATGCCCCCACTGATTCATCTTCTTTAGTGATAGTGGGGACATTGTCTTGGGACATGGGTTTTATATCTTGTGTTGGTAGTAGGTGTAGGTGTTGAGGTTTTTGTATGTTGTTGTGTTTTAGTTCCTAGTTTATAATTAATGTTCATTGAATAATCTAGATTGTGTTTTTTTTGTGTTTTTATGTAATTTCGTGGTTATCTTGTGCTATAACCAGTGACCCTTTTTGAATATTTGCTTGTAAGATGATAAGAAATAATGTGTTTTTAGTAGTTATTTTTTAAAACTTGTCTTTTTTTTTTACAACTTTTTAAGCTTTATTAAAAGATGCACTTTAGGTTGACATATTCAAGAGTCCCTTAATTCGACATTAACAATACTTATTTGTCTTATGTCACGTGTTAGACATTATAAATAAATAGTCCATAGAAGTTAAGTCCATGGTTACATATAATAAGTCCATTAGTTCATGTTTTGTCCAAGAGAGTCCAAGGTAACAAGATTAACATGTTATTTACACCATTTTCACTTGTAACTTATTAAGTTAACATTAAAAACCCTAATTTGTACTTATACATGTTAATACTTAACCAACATGTTAAAACACTTATACATTCCTTTTAACATGATATTACCATCCATATAACATGTAAATAAGTTCACAAAACATTAATCATATGTAAAAATCCCTTTCACATATTCAAAAGTACCCTAAATGGTGATTTAGCTAAATAGGACATATGAACACATAAAATCATAAGTATTAAATGATTAGAGTTTTAAATAACCTTGTATGGATGAGTAGATGAAAGAAAAACAATCACACCCTTGTGATTTAAACCCTTGGCTTGAAAATATCAAGAGAAAACCCTAATTTCAACCAAAACCCTAATCTTGCAATATCTTGTTAAAACCTCTTCAAAGCTTAACCAACCCTTCAATTCTTCTTAGGATACCTTAAATATGATGTGAGAATGCTTGTATGATGATAGAAAATCAAGCTATGGATTGAGTATTTTATGAGTTTTGAGCCGTGGGTTAGCAAGAGAGACAAAGAGATTGATTTTTGTGATTTTCTTGTAAAGAAATGTCTTGTGTGAGTTTTCTATGACCCTTGCATGCCTATTTATACTACTTGGTAGATATTATGAGATATTATGGTGTCTAGTTGAAGCCATGCAAGGTGGCAAGGATTAGAAGACTTAGGAGGAAGGTTGGAGCTTATCTTGGATAAGACTTGGCTAGTCATGGTTCAAGTGGATGCAAGATGCATGTATGAAGATATTTGTGAAGCTTCTTAGTCTTATCTAGGCTTAGTATACATACATATACACGTTCATATGTTAGGAGGGGGGTTAGAAATCTTTGATCTTTATTTGGTGTATAAATGTATTATTTTGAGGATAAATGTAGTATAGATTAAATACAATGTATAACTTGTACATTGTAGGGTTTGATTTGAATTCCTTCAATAAGAATATGAATAAAGTGATAAATACTTGAAGTTTTAAATAAACTTTAAGTATTGGGTACAAATTTTGGGTATTTGATGAAGCGTAGATAAGTTAACGTGTTTCCGGGAAGGCCTAAACGTACTTTATCGTGAAACGTAACCACTTAACGTAACCAATAAAAATAAAATGTGCAGTGTTAATAATTATCCTCTAAATAATCATATAACACTTTCTTATTGTAAACATTTAATCGTTTAATGCCCGTTTACATTGAATGATCATTTTTAGTTTACGCGATTTCACTTAACGGTTATGATTTAAAGCAAACGCGTAAAACCCTAAAAATAAATAGTGGATTACATAATGTCGTACAATGACCTAAAACACGAGGTGTTCAGATTGAACCATCATAATTCTTACAGGGTGCGTTTATGAATGAATAATACAAAAGGTAAATTTAGTGACTTTTCCCTTGGACTTCTAGTGGATTTCTTCGAGCCTTGGAGGCTTGGTTCGCCCTTTAGAACTGTGGTAGAAGGACTTATGTCGAATCTCCAGAGTGAGGGCTCTATTTATATTTTACGAATTCGTTACGACATAAGTGTTGAGTTATGTTACGTCGTAACCATGCTGATGTGTGCCTCCTGGATATAGGCTTAATAAGTGTTACGGCGTAACTATGTAGTGCTTGTTATGCCGTAAGTGTGACTAGGATGAGTCATCCTTCTTCAATGAGGTATGTTACGGCGTAATTGTGATGAAGCATTTACTCCGTAATAGTGGTGCTAACTTATTTATCCATTAATGTGGTTACGGCGTAAATCTTTCGAGGTGATTACACTATAACAGGCCTTGACAACCTTCTTTTTCTCGTATCTAAGTCCAAATCCTACGTCTCTTGCTCCAATGCTCATTTTCTTCTTGTAAACAAAATATAAAGTGATTAAGTATCATTTTTAGACATTTAGACAATAATTACAAGCATTTTGATAGGGATATTGACACTAAAAACTATTAACTATTTGATGTTATCATGAACACTTCTTCAATAAAGACTTACAATACCTGAAGAGAGGTAATAAGGACATAAAGAGAAAGAAGTATGCCTTGTCTATTACAAAGTGTCCAACTGCAGAGTACAAGATAGGGTGGGTAGAAGAAGACATAGGCATTCTCTTGAGGAAGACGATTGTTGAATATGACAAGGATGCTGCACTTGGAATTCATCACAGGTCAAAGATGCAAAATCTCTTCTATAGTGGCAAAAGAGCATTTGTGAGAAAAGGCAATGTATACTCATACTCAAGGATTACATTCGTGAAGGAAGTTAAAGTAGACCATCAGTTCGACTATGGCTTCTTGGATAGTATTACTATTACAAGAGCTAATAAAAAGGATTACACATTCAAATAGTCTTATTTTAGCCAATTGAATCCGAATGACATTGAAGACATGTATGCACTTAAGGTTCAAGGAAAACTGCATCATCTTGGAGGAACAACTAAATATTATATGGTACAATCTTTACTTCTTTACATGAGAAGTATCATAATCAAGAAGAGAGTTGAAGATGTTCAGTTAGGTGTTGAAAATTATCACACATGTCTCAATATCACCAAGCTATAAATGAGCATCCCGAAGAACAAAGAATATCTAACTTATTTTTCTTGGGTAAAGGGTTATCCCGGTAAAGTATATAAAACCGAAAATGTTAAGTACAAATGGAATGTGGCTTAAATACCACATTAACCTCAAGCCAAATAGCATAAAAACTCCTAAACTAGTGCTTATGACAGGCCATAGACACTTACAACTCTAGAAACAACTTAAAATTGAAACTAGAGACAAAATGACTAATCCAAACAAGCTAACCAGCAGCAACCGTGAAAGTAGACGAACTTCCACCTGTATGTATACTATGAAGTAAGTTAGTCGATTCGTTATACACATTTTCAACATCTTCATCGCTTTTATCAACTAAGGCAGCATAAGAATTAGACATAGTGATATTACCTTCCTTAGTAGAAGGAGCAGTAACATTAGAAGGTTAATTTCTCAACATAGATGGCAATTTAGACGTATTACTCAAAGTAGTAGTCTCCTTAGGCTCATACCTAACAGTTTGTTTTACCGAGTGACCACCAAAGTGACCACCATTAGTGGACTCAGATTTACCCTTCTTCTTCTTTTTACCCATAGTTTGGAAACCATCATTAGGATTCTCAACAATAGGAGTAACAATAGTAGGAGTGACAACTTTAGGAGGAACCGTCACCTTTATAGGGCAATGGTCTTGAATATGACAAAATATCTTACATAGGTCACAATGAGGAGGCTTCCATTCATACTCAATAGAAACAGTTTCAATGGTAAATCCCAAATCATCAACTAAAGGAACACCTATAGTAAGACTCTATTTAAGAACATCATTTGCATTAATTTCAATCAAACAACAGGCAAATATACTTCTCCCTTATGACTCAATATACATCGAGGAGGTATAGGAATCAAGCATAATAGGCTTACCAATTTAAGACGTAATCATGCTTAAGCCATCTTCTGAGAATACCTATATAGGAACATCATGAATCTTAACCCATATCGGAATACAGGTTAGTTCTTCCTTACATAAGCGCGTATTCATAGTCCATTTGTTTAGAATGATAAGGCTATTATGAATCATCCATGGCCCGTTGTCAAGAACATCCTCCAAACCTTTAGAAGTTTATGAATTGAAAGAAGAAAAAACCCTTGGAGTTCATCATGATTTTAGTTAAACCAAATTTGCCCTAGTTATTTCGTACATAGTAATCTACAACCAGAAATGTAATATGTTTGCTAATAAAATAGTCAAACAAAGTGTTAGCAAATCAGGAACTAACCTTTTTAACAACCTTTCTTGGTATAAAGAATTCAGCCCACTGACATAAATTTTCAAGGGATAATGAGCAAAAATTTGCCCTTGGTTTACTTGGTTCTGATATCGCTGCTCCCGCAGCATCAACAAAAGAGCTAGGATTTTCATGGATAGAAACGGATTGGAAAATAGGAGATTCATCATTATGCAAAGCCATAACAAGAATAGAAACATCAGAAAAAGAGGTACTCTTACCTAATTGGCCATTGAGACCCAAATCAGATGGCTTATCACTCCTCAGGTGAGAATTATAAGCCATGACTGTGTCTAAAATAACATCAATGGCGTCAGAAGTAGCCTGACAGATATCACTTGTCATTTATGTCCAAACAGCCTTATACTTACCTAATTCAATACCTTTAGCAAATTCATCAATATCAGTAATGGTCTTGAGAGATTTTGGTTTACAAACAGGAATTAATTAAGAGTTCAAACCTGAAATAACTCTTTTTTCAAAACAGATTTAAATATGTATGGAAAAAAATGTAAACAGTTACCAACCTTTGGGCCACTCTCCTTTCCCATACCTATGCTTACGTGCCTGCAAAAATTCGGAACAAAACACAAGAAGAAAAAGCATATTGCAAAAATTGTATAGACAAAATTAATGAAAACTAACTACCCGAAGTAACGCTACTTAACTACCAGAATTAATATGATATAACTACCAGGATTAAAGAAATCTCTTAACTACCCAGTATTAATAGACATAACTACTGGCTCTACAATGATGCTAACTAAAGAAAGTGGTAGAAATAGAGGTTCGTGCTTGGCGCTGACGCGCTTCTCAAGAGTAAAAGATAGTGATAAAGGAGACAGTCTGGAATGAGAGAGCACACTGATATCATGGATCTCAACTCTGTCGCGACTATTTTTGTGGATACCTCAAACTAGGCGTGTTATGGGTAGATGTATTTGTACTTCACACTATAAGAATGCACTAAGATCTAACTAGTAGACAGAGGTTTGACTCTATATTAATAAGATAGTAGATGGTCTTTGGAGAGGAAGCTCCCATATAAAATGTGGAGTTTTTAGTTCAACCGGTTCGCAGAAGGAGCTCACTAATTTGGCGTGCGATGTGAGTAAGTTAGGATTTGAGTGTGAATTTGTGCTGTATGCAATACGAACTTGTTCTCATTAGATTAACTGCTCAGTTACGCGCCTACCCCCTCGCTCACTACTCATATTGATGTAATTTGTGAGGCTAGTGTGAGAAGAGTAGGTTGGAGTCACGCAATGAAGTAGTTCCTCTAGACATCGCTGACAATAAGAGAGTTGCGCGCGCAGAGATGTGAAACCGCTCGCTAATGAGATAGTAAGAGAATCACGGTAGGACGTGTAGTTCGAGTACAGTGTCTGATATCACCCCCCCCCCCCCACATGATGATTAAGGGGATTAAGTGTAGCATCCGCATTATCCATACAAGCTGAAATAAACAAGAAACCCTAAAAAACCCTAGACTAGTAGAACAGTAAATCAACAAACAAGCAAACGAGATCCACGTCAATCTCAAATCAAAATCCTTAGATGGACTAAGGTATGAGTATAATGTTCCAATAATGAAAATCAACTGTCAAATAACGAAACCCTAAAAAGACGACTCAATAGCGAAGCCCAAAATATAACGATCCCTAAATTCTTAGATGAATAAACAACCCTATAAAGAACTTTTTAAAACCATAAATCAAAGATTAATAGTTTTAACAAGGACGTTATAAAGTATTCGAAACAAGAAAGAACATATAAAATTGATTAAGAAAAGAAAACCCTAATCAAAACGAAACCCTAAATTCAAAAAAGAAACCGCAACCCTATAACAATCTATTAAAACTGCAAATTGAATGATTTACAATAGTAAAAAGAAGGTTATTGTAGGATATTGGAAATCATAACACAATAGAAGATAGATGGATTAGCCAAATCTAGAGAGAGAAAGTAAGAGAAAAGTTTTCTAGAGAGAGAAAGTGTAACATGTAAATGTAATGACTAACCACCTCTTCCAAGGCATGGAAGAGGCTTATATAGGTGCTTACAAAACCGGCCTAATGGCCTTGGTAGTGGTCTTACACGTTGGGTTTAATACCCGGCCCATTACTGAATGTTATACATTAAACGATTAACTACGAGCTACAAGAATAGGTAAAATACACGGGGTGACCGAGTATTTTTCTAATATCTAACAATCTCTCCCTAAGGGAGGTCACCCTATAAAATACTAACTTAAGCTCAGGAATCTTGATCTTGTGTTCAGCTCATAGTCTTTGACTCTTTATGTGAAATCTTGTACATTGATGTAGTGATCTTTGTCTTGTCGCTTTGTGATTGTACTTGATATGTGATCTTGAGCTTCTTTGAGGTCATCAGCCAAATCTAATCTCTGATCATTAACTTTTGGTCTTTTGTCGTCTTGTGCTTGTGACATCTAGACCGGCATGCTCATACCTTTCTTGATGGGAAAGCTTGATTATCCGTCGTTCTTGAAGTTCCTTTAACTTTAATACGTGATCACTTCGAGAGGACTTTGATATCAGAGTTGCGGAAGCTTTGAAACATATACTTGTGCTTTCATGAGTTCATTAGATGTATCGGTCGAGTATGAGCATGCGGTTATGAAATAGGATCCACTGGAACAAGGTAACTCCATATCCATCTTTATTTGAACCTATAATAAAACAGTTAGCAATAAAGTTTGTGGACGAATATGGATTTGTCATTCGCTCGAGTTTGGTTGGATTAACCTCCAGATCCTGTGAGGACCGACCTGTGATCAGGTAGATTCAATCTTAAAAAGAATCTCCTTGACAGGATTTCCAGTATAAGTGTCGGATCTTCCAATGTATGAACATCAGAATCACCTAACTTGCCTGTTCTCTTAATCAGAACGTCTCAAAGTAGACAGCACGATAAGAGTGAATCGGTCAGTTACTATCTTACCGATTGAAGAGGAAAATTGATTTGAAAATCAATCGACGTGTCACTTAAGAAAGTATTTTTGTGACACATCGAGAGTGTTAAGCTTTTATCAAAATTCATCAATCGTCAATTCATAATCTGGACCATTTCGATATCCAGTGTCACAAGTTTGACCCATTAAGGATCTCACTAGTCACTTACCATGAGCTTGTTTGATGTTGGCTCAAGCAGGATTTCCATCTTCATTGTGAACACATAAGTGTCACTCGGATGTTCTGGTAAAACCACAAGGATAATGCATAGGACTCTTATGATAACCCTTATTTTCACATTGTGTGAAGAACAAGTAATATGGAATAGTATCCTAATGAGATTAATTGATGATCTCTTGGCTCTAGACTCAATTGTGCGTTTTGGTTTTAGTGATCGAAGGCTGGAGCAGACTGCCACCTTTTCAATATCAACTAACTTGGAATGAGAAAGTCAATAGATAACGTGTTTAGTCTCCGTGAGAAATGAAATAGAAATCTTTTAAGAGATTCTGAGTGGCTAGTGAGGGTTGTGCATTGCATCACTAGGTCTATGATGTCAGTGTTCAATGTCAACAATCATCTTTGTAATTCTGACATCAGATGTATTGACCCAGTTTTTGCCTAATTGTACGGAGGGCTTCTTTCTTTACACCCTTTATCCTCACATTTCTTTTTCATTCCTCAACCCCTTCAATGCTTACCGAGACTTCATGACTAGTACCTTGTTGGGTTTGTTCTAGTCCTAGCTCCATCTCAATCGGCACTATTCCCTTATTCTCATTTTTACTCCTTTTTTATGTCATGCCTATGGATTTCTACACTAACTAGTAGATTATCCCTACGTAGATCCCTCCGGTTCTGGCTGGATCATGGAAACTAATACCTAACCTTACCAACCTTATATCTCTGAGAAAATTAAATACATGGTCGGTCTTTTTGATACAGTTCACCTTGCCATAAAACCAATTTGAAAAACTCAATCAGGTACTTGTGATATAAATATCAAAGCTTTTAGTACCTTGATTGTTTTTGAATTTTCAAAAACGCTCCCCCTCAACATGTGCATCGATTAATCAAAACTGTATAGCACAACGAGGGAGGAGTATACACATGAGTCCACAAAATCACATTTTTTATCAGTTTTCATATTTAAATCACATTTTCTCCCCTTATCAAAAATGTCAAATCCTTTGATATTTTAGATACCAATGGATTTAAATATGTTGGAAAAACTAGGAGAAAAATGTGCTAATTAATCACAAGCCGAATGGGGAACATATTAATGCTCCCCATGAATCTATGAGGGATTCTATTAATGTCTGGTATGATAGGTTTGAAATATTTTAAATTTAATGAAAAATTCATAAAAAATTCATACACTGACACATAACACTAAGTATACCACTACTTTATAATGTACAAGATACAATATATATATACAAATGATATTGACCTTATAAATGGAATGAAGAGATCATTCCATTCTCTAAAGAAGTCTTTAGTGCATTCCAAACTTCATTGATTTCGCCTTTGGAAAGGAATTTAAGATTACCAAGTCTGAGGTCTTCTTCAACAAGATGAAACGAAGATGCTGATCTTTGGTGAATATTGTGAATTCTTCCCAACTGACAGATAATAAGCTTCATGAATCAACAATAAGGAATAACGTGAGGTTTGTCTTTCCTGCCCTTCTTAGTGGGAGTGCCCAAATTGGCCTTATCAGTAAGAAAGGTCTGCATAACTTGCACAAACTCTTCCTACATAAGTTCAGCATAATATTAGTACTTGTAATTATTCCCCAAAGCAACTGAAGAACTGGATATCTGAGCCTATCATGCCCAGAAGTCTTGCATGTGAGACATTGGTTGATCATAGACAATATTGCTCTCCAAGGCTGATACAGGTGATTCACCGCCATACTTGACACAAATTAAATCACCTCTGGATAACCCAGCTCATTTACGAAGTCCGTAATTGCATCACCCGAAGGAGGTGACACAAACGGGGTTTATCTCTAAAGATTCCCTCAGAAGATTTGCATCCAGTGTGAACCAGTTTTCATCCAGCTGAAATCGGTAAGTCTCAGCTTTTTCCACATATGTAAGTGTAACAACCCGAGTTTCACGACGCGTATGACAATCGCGAATTCAACGTCATAATTATTATTTTATAAATTCATGTGAGCGAACGTCGACATTTGAATTTTTATTTGTCAATAATAAATATTTTCGTATTTTATTACGAATAATTTTGAAGAAAATTTGATAATTTTTATTTTTGACGTTTCGCGAGTCACCGTTTGACCGCGTGTTCGTTAACCGTTTCGAGCATCGTAAGAAATTTTTGACGCATCTCGTTATTATTCTTAAGATCGTAAATTTATTATTTTTATGAATGTCGTCATTTTTGTTCCTTGTCTCGAGCCGGATTCGTGTTTTAAAATGTACACATTTTATTAAATGTTAGAAACTAAAATAAAATGTGACGAAATAAAAGTAAGTTCGAAAGTAATTAACGAGTGTTGTGGTCGGTTAATAAACGAACCAAACGAACGTCCCTATGTATTAGTTTTGCAAGGACTTGAGGAAGGAGGGACCATAGTTGTCAAAGTGCCAAACTATTTCTAGTATATAAGTGTGACTTATACACAGACTAACTCATAACATGCCAAACTATTTCTAGTATATAAGTGTGATTTGATTTTGTATATTATATGTGATGAAATCCGACACTTGCCTTGATTAGAGATGATATTGGGGATGTTAATTAGGCTAGATGATGGTATTTGGATGATTGTTGGAAGTCAAATTCAAGGTTTTAATGGGGTTTTGAAAATGGTAAATTCGCGCAGAAAGTTTGGCTTAGAAAACGAGGTTCAAAAAATCATAAGAATTGACTTTTGATGTTAAAATATGATAGAGTTCGTCCTAATGTACGTTTCGGTAATTCAAACGTCCCGTAACTCCGTATAACGAAGAAGTTACGGCGAAAACAAGTTTTGAAAAACTTATAAATTGCAAACAGCTATGTTTAGTAAATTGCTTATTGATCTGATTTTCGACAGCCATTTTGGGCACTTTCGAATCCGTTTCGGCCTTCCGGCGAAACACGAAAGTTGTCCAGAATGATGTTTTCTATAAAATCTTTTTTAAGTCAAAGTCACGAAAACGTGATAGCGTGTCAAAACTGATGGTCAAACTGCTGCGTTTTTATTAAAAATACAAGTTACAATAGATTCTTACAGGGGCATTTACATCATTTTCTGTCGAGTTTCGGGTTTCGGCTAAAACTAAAAAGTTGTCCGGAATTTCGTTTTACATAAAATCTCTTCTTTGTCCGAATCATGAAAATGTGATACAACGGGTCATTTGGAGAAGATCGTTTTGATATAAGGTAGAGCTTCTAACTCCTAATAACGAAGAAACTAGAGCGAAAACAAGTTTTGAAAAACTTATAAATTGCAAACAGCTATGGTATATTATATAGCTTGCTGATCTGATTTTCAACAGAAATTTAGTGGCACTTTCAGTCCCGTTTCGGCTCCTGCGAAATCAAAAAGTTGTCCAGAATGATGTTTACTATAAAATTCTCTGTTTGTCAAAGTCAAGAAAACATTAAATAGTGGGACAAAACCAGATTTCAAACAGCTAAGCGTTTTTATTAAAAATACAAGTTCCTACAGAAACTTGCAGGTCAATATTGGTCATTATTCTGTAAACCTTCCAGGTCTCGGCTAAAACAATAAAAGTTGTCCGGATTAATCGTTTCGCATAAAATCTCTTATTGTCCGAATCGTGAAAAATGTGATTTAAAGGTCGTGTTTGGCGCTGCTCAGATTGTTGAAAAAATAAATATAAGTTATAAAAGTAAAATAAAAGTCAAATGTTAGACTTTAAAAAGTCCACGGACATATAAGACTTATATAATTTTTAACAAGTACATGGATTATAAATAAAAGATAAATATTTACAAAATATAGTTTAAATAATATAAACTTACCAATGTGGTAACTTCCGAAAATAAGAAACATTCTAAAAATATAAGTTATCAAAAAATATAACGTTTTCAATTAAGTCACGTAAGATAAAACTTGAGGGACAATTATAACTCAATGTTGTGGGGTTTGGGATCTAAGCTCATAGTGGATTTCCTCATCACATGTCTGAAGGGATATATATATATATATATATAATATATATAATCTATATATATATATATATAATATATTATATAAATATATAGTATCTATATATATCATATATTGATATTTTGTTTGATAACGATGTACGCATCGTGACTATTACTTTTCTGATAAGTAATCGAGCTACATAAATTAAGGTCGAGATCTGTTATTTGATTTTCCGTGAATTGAGTCGGTTATTTTGATCTTCGGCTTCAACCAATGTTAGTTTCATAGCCTCGCTGTCAAATTATTCAATGTTTTACCTCGCGAGGGGGTTTATTTGCTGTTTTTGAAATTGAACGCCAACAATTTTGATATACTTGAAAATGTAATTCATTCACTACTGATTATAAGTCCTTTATGCTGAGAATCGTGTTAGTTACGCATGTGTCATGGTGAACCTAATGCATTAAATAGATCTATTGAGTTTTGACAACCTTACCGGAACGGTTGAATCTGTTGGGACCCAACCCTGTCAAACAGACATTCTTGAGTTTAGAATAGGAGAAAGTGACATACTTCTCGGACATGATTTCGTCCTACGGGATGAATGTGTTAAGTTTCGATACACGAGCTCATTAGTTGGCAATCACATTTTTTTATAACTATGACTTACGAGCCACGTTATACGTTTTGTGAACCCCAAAATATGCTTTCTAAGTGTTTAATTGTAAACTCTATGAATTCACACAACGTTTTGTTGACTTTTTAAGCATGTATCTCAGGTTAATTGATGTTGATGGCTGGATGGGACGGAATGCGGATATCAAGGACGTTGTCATCATTGAAGTATGTCATAAACTAAACAAGTGTTTTTATAAATCAAGTCGTGTGTGACATTTAGAAATAATTTCTATAATGGAATTGGGACCATATGTACCTCTGAATCTTTTCTAATAAAAAAAATTGTGATTTTGTAAACGTATCTTTGAACGTTTCTGGTACTCGTGTGCCACGTATTATGAAGTACACCCACGATTGTATTCCGCTGAGTACGCATTTTTGGGGGTGTTACAGAGTGGTACAAGCGCATGAGGTAGTATATAGTGAACTAAGTCGTTTTAACAAAACTTGGATTACAAACTGTTTTCGAAAATATCACGAGTCCCTTCAACCGTTGTCCGAATACCCCCTCGCGGCAGAATAGCATCGTTCCCGATCCTTAGAAGCCTTATGTGATATATATTTGATTGCATATTATGTATGTAACAAGTGGATGACACTTGGTATAAGTAATGATTATTAATAATATAAATATATAATAAATATATAAATAAATATATAAATATATATATATATATATATATATATATATATCTAATAAATAATACTACGGCATCCGATTCTAGGTATACGATATATATATCATGATATTTTGCTTCTTGCGAGAAGAGTTTAATTTCTTAAAAAACATCTCGATGCGAAGTGATAAAATTATTTTTATACATGATAAAAACATCGTTGCTATATGACTATCTTCGAAACTTTTTTGTAACTTTACTTTTTATCTTTTGATGATGTTGATTCGTCGTAGTTTGTCGATCCCATGGGGTGATTTATTGTTCGACTCCGAGTTTGAATACTCTTCTTATTGATTTTGAATCGCATATGTTGTTTCGTAATTTATCGTTTTGAGATTTTCTGGTTGATGGGAGTGCGACATTATATGTCATCCCATAACCCTTCATTGTTTTTGGAAAACGACTATTAACTTATTTTCGCGTAACGTGTCGTTTGGAAACGGCTATTTTTGGAACTTTTCGAATAAAGTTGGTTGGAGTTCTTGTGCTATGATACTTTAGTGTGAATTCGACCTCTACTTAGTAAGTCTTGAGATGTTTGGGTTTGGAAACCCATGAGTTGATGTGTTTGAAAGAGTGTTAAGTCATTGGGTATGGCTTTGTATTGGCGTTTGGAGGAATTTAAATGGTGTTTGATTAGACTTTGAATGAGATTTGGTAGTATCATGGGCGAACCTTTGTCACCGGACCGTGTGTTCGACTTTCCTGTGGATGAGCCAGAGCCTCATCCAGCTTATGATTTCTTCGCACCCAGACCGCTACCAGGGTATGCTGGTAACCCGAACAATAACAACGGGTGGATTGAGGCAGATGTGCCATTACTTGGAGAGCTTAGAGCTGCGGTGGACGAGCCGATGGTTGGCCCGTTAGTTGACGAGATTGCTGAGCCGATAGTTAAGGCGGAGGAGCTGGTGATCGCTCTAGTGATTGACACGGATGAGGACATTGCCATGCTGTTTAGTGATGATGATTTTAGGGATGATGACTCTGAGGGGTTTGAGGATGAGGAGGAGGTCTGGGAGGTGAACGAGGAGTGGCTGATGGCTCCCGTCACACCACCTCCGATGCCAGTGGTGCCCCCACTGAGCATTTACGAGGTTAGAGGTCCATCTACTGCTGCTGCTGAGGGACAGTCTTTCCCCCTCCCAGCATCTGGACTTGCTGTACCTCCATCGATGATCGAGGATTTGAGTACCCGCTTAGGTAACCTAGAGTACGGACATGGACAACTTGTGAAGAAGGTGATCCAGGTGAGTGACGCTGAGGTGGCAGATGGTATTACCATCAGGGAGATTGGCCCTAGGGTTTCTGCTATGGAGGGACAGGTGCAGGTTATGGTGTCCCAGATGGTTTATGTCGTGGATAGACTTAAGCAGGTTGGCACTCAGGTGGAGCACGGTCAACAAACTGCGACCTAGAGAGACAAGCTGATTACCGAATTGACCCAGCAGGTACAGGCATTGCAAGCAGTTGTGCAACAGAGAGATTCACAGATTTAGCAACTGCACACCATGGTTTCTGAGATGAGCAGCCGTGAGAGCACATTGATGTAGTGTATTCTGGGGATGGATAGGCGACTTGCTGATTTAGAGAGGAGACCGCCAGGACCTCAGTAGTCCCATTGGTTGATTATTTTGATTTTTGGTTGGATTATGACCATTTGTATAGCCACTAAACTGCTAGTGCTAGTTAGTAAGGTCATGCTGCCGGGTGTATTTTGTTTTTGTGAACACCGCGGCCATTTAGATATGTTAGGACCCTTGTATTAGAAACTTAGAAATCATCATGATTGGATGTGTCGATCTTGGAACCGAAGATTCCAATTCTTGGGAGAAATTTTAGTTGTATGTGTATCGCCCCCATCATTACTGCTATTATTGTTATGGTTATGAAAATATTATGATTATCTTTGGTTTTGAGTTTTGTGTGATTGTGGATGTTGATGTTTTGAGTGGTCTTGTTACTAGATTGACTTAACCCCGAGTGTGGAATGATTTCGGTTGGTGGATCCTCCGCACGTGTATGATACTTGCTTGCATAGTCCATGAGTGTGTATTATTTTTGGAACTTGCTATGACCATTGACCGAATTGTATTAAATGATGTTTTGTGAATTGATAACTTTAAAAATGTGGAATTGCAATAACAAATTTGTGTGTTGGACAAATGTCGTTGCGCGAATTGTACTAATTTTGTTGTATAAACTGTTTGTGTAAACAATGAAAAAATGTGTTTTCAAATTTCATAAACTGACCCTATGGTGTCAAATAAAATTTTCTTTTCAAAAAAAAAATTCTTTTTAAATAATAAGAATGAAAGGTGGTGCTATCTTCTTTTCTTTCTTTTGAAATAATTTGATTTGTACTCTTTGAAAATTTTGTTGGAATTAATTTACGCATGTAGCGTATGGAAAAGAAACATTTTGACAAGGAAGGACATGGTGTCGTTTGGTCCTCAATTATGCATAACCTAATCAACTATGCATAATTTAGGAAGAACCACGATATGTCGGATAAATCGTCACCCTTAAAACGCTTGGCAATTGAGATAAATGTTTGGGTCAAGCTTCCGGAAGAAAAAAATATTTTTACCCTATTATGGATTCTTATGCAAGTAACCCTATCCTTATCGACTGCATGGAGAGAGTCTCATGAGAGTCATTATGACCGAGTCGTTCCTAAGCGGAAATACCTACGGTATTGTTCGAAACGAGTGTGTTTAGAAGGGAGTAATGTTTAGTTCGTAGTATCTAGGAGCGGTGATTGTTATGAAGACGTATCTAGGAGCGGTGATTGTTATGAAGACGTGTGCTAGTAAGCAATGATAGATTTGAGCTATCAAGGGTGTAAACCTGATATCGACACTGAGAAGGGATCTTCTTGGAGATGTAAAGATTCCTAAGGTGGGTGGAAGCTGAGATGGTTAGTCCCGAGGTTGAAAGTGAGAAATGGAGAAGACCTCTCCTACATTGGATGTATGACGCCTTAAATGTATCAACTGATGGCCGTGAAGAAGACTTCTTTCCCCAAAATGGAGTGTAGTGGTAGTGTAGTCGTAAGTATACCCGATGTCGTCGAAGGTTAGAATAAGGCACTAAGCAACACCTGATTTAAGGTTAGTGATCCTTACTCCTTGACATAACAACTTTGTGCGCATGAAAGAGCGAAAAGATTGGAGACTTTAACCGAATGGTGACATCCGCTTCCATTCTGGAGGAACAATCGAAGTAACTAATGCCGTAAGTTAAGAGGTGTCAAGTAGGATTGTGCGTAATTACCTCGAATTGATGAGTTGAGTCATCCAGAATTCGAGGCGATGCGGTAGGACCGAGTCGACTATGTTAGTCGCGGTGCGTAAACGTTGGAATTTTTATTTTCATTTTTTGTTGAACGAGCAACGAGCCCATGATGCTCAATTGTTTTCTTGATTGTTTTTGAGTTGTCTTTTAACAATGTGTGTTTTAGCGGAAATTGTTGCCGCCGAATTATGTGCTCTATGTGTCTTATGTGCTATGTGCTCTTGAATAGTAGCAAGCATATTGGTTGCTTTCATTTTACCGTGATATTGTTGAAGATGTAAGCAACTGGGTGTAATCGCCCAAGTGAGAATTTAGGACATAATAAGGTGGGTGGACATCGCCGAAAGTCTTGTTGACAATTGTGGCTTGAAGTACCCATGAGAGTGAGTGTAGACTAATTAGAATTAGCCGTGTTTATGTTGGAATTATCGTCGAGGTGGCTTGACTTTGTGGCAAGCTCGGTACGATGAGGAAAATGTGACCGGAGGGGTATAAACCTAAGTGTTAGAATGAATAATTATGCCAAAAGCTTCAAAGGAAAGCGAATACGATATGTGATAATAGTCGCCAATGCTTGGTTGAGAGCGGGCGTGATGAATGCCTTTGTATGAGGCCAATTCATCGAGTCATCATGTAAAAGATGGCGAGCGTACAATAGGTACTTATGTGATTATGTGGGCATGTGTAACAATGTCGTAAGGTGATTAGGAGATCTAATGTGTTTTGGATTATTTTTCGCAACCGGAGGGGCATTATTGAACGAGACCGGAAGGGCGACATGTGTATTTTGGTTTTGAATAATGATGAGTAATATAATTTTTTGATAATGATCATAATTAGATAATAGGAATTTGATTATTGACGTCTATTTTGGTTTTAGTAAGCGACGTATGTTTTGGATTTTCGGTAATGAAGTATATTCTCGGTTTTGAATATTGGTATAATTCCGTATTTGAGTATGATCAAGATTGACTATACCTTTTAAAATATATAATATATAAATATAAAATACTTATATAAATATAAGGGGGTAATAATCAAAAAAATCTCAATTATATTAATCCGGGAGTATGATTCCCGGGTCGTTATCCCCGACGAGGAATGCAATTGAAAGTCGAGAGTCGTTTTGAGAATCGATGCTTGAATGGGACAAGATTTGGATTTGTTTTCTAAAGCTATGGGAAAATTAAGGCAAAAACTTAAAAACACTTAAGGTAGAGCAAATTTTAACTAAAAATGTAAAATAGGAATCCTAAAAACGCGTCTAATTTATCAACTAATTCAAAATTTAACCCTACACAAGAAATTTTTGCATGTAAACCTAAAAATGACAAAAGAAAATTTTCAAAAAAAAGATTTTTTTTGCTTTTTAATAACTTTTTCATGAATTAAAAAACTATTTAATTCTATTTAAAATCCTAAATATGACAAAATTCAAATCCTAAAAAATTCTAGAAAAAAAAAAAATAATTTTCTACCTTAGAAAAATCTAAAAAGTGATAAAAACGCAGAAAAATATTTTTTACTACTTTTTATAATAAAAATCTATTTTCTAAAATTAATTTAAAAAGCTAAAAATGAAAATTAAAATCTAAAATCGATAAAAATAATCTTAAAACTTGTAAACCTAAAAGTATTTATTCTAAAACTAAAAACTATTTTTTTGTATTTCTGAATTATTTTCTATGTTTAAATGATTTTTTAAGATTTTTAAACTACGGGAAAAAATGAGAAAAAATATCAAATAAGTTTGAAAAATTATGAAAAAAATTCCTAAAAGTCCTAAATGATGTAAAGTTTGCAAGAAAAATAAGTTGGTTAGCCCAGCTTATCAAATAAGCTCTAAAAAACTAAAATAAGCTACGACTTATATAAACTAAAGGAGCTCAAAAAAATGATAAAGGATTGCAAAGTATAACGCAAAAGTCCCAAGGGCATGTGTGGTAGCGGGTGTTGGTGTTAAATATGTTGGGTTGATGGGGTTGAGGTCTCAGGTTCGAGCCTTGGTTCACTTGGGACTTCCCCCTTCCCCAACATATTTTTTTATTGCCATTTTTTTACAACTTTTAAGTTAAGCTCAAAATAAGAAACTTTTGCGAAGACACTTTTTATATAAGCCAAAAATAAGCACACAAATAAGCAATGAAAGACTAACAGATTTCAAAGACTTAAAGACTAAAAAAAAACTAAACTGTTTGGCTACTTAAGCACAAATAAGCAACTACAAGACACAACTAAGCTATCACAAGTAATAAGTTCTATCTAATAAGATCTAAGGAACAAAAATAAGCCAACATAATAAGCTTAAACTAAGCTAAATGACAGCAGTGCTAAAAAGGACTTTTATACTTAGAGTTTTAAGCTAAAAATCCTAATAAGCTCTAATTCAAAGTAAATAAGCTAAAAACACTTAAAACTAACCCAATAAGCATGAATGAACCTAACTTAAGCAAATATAATGGGCCAATAAGCTCAAATAAGCAATTTTAGCTTTTGGCAAAAATTGCTTAACCAAACAGCCTTAGGAGTCACTTTTAGGCTTAATATTAAGTAACAAAATGGATCCTGATGGGATATAGGCTTATACCATCTTAAAGATTAGCATATTGGCTTTCTAAAACAACAAATAAAAAATGGTTTGAAAGAAAGATAAGCAATGAAAAGGACAAATGAAAAGTGCTAAAATGCCCTGGTACAAGGTAAGGGTTTTGAAAAACACCAACTTTGAGCTTAAAAATAAGCCACTAAACAGATAAAATTTAGACTTCAAAAAACAATTATCATTAATCAAAAATCACTTTGAACTTAAGGATAAGCAAGAATTAGCAATTAAAAAAAAACTGATCTTCAAAGTTTAAATACTTAGAAACTTTTGACAGATTGGACCAAAAACAAAAAAAAGAAAAAAAAACACAGCAATGCAGACCTAGATTCCTAACTTGTTTTAAAACTCAAACCAGCACAAAATACATCTCACATTCACAAGATTAAAAGACTTAACCAAATAAGCTGATTAAACAAGATTTAGGCTCACAGATTCAAACCTTAGACACTTAACACCTTGAAAATGACTTTTGCATTATGATATCTTAAAAAAACTACTTATAACAACCTAATACGACTAGTGAAAGTTGTCTGAATGACCCAATTGGTTTTGAAACCATTTTTGACCCATTATCATAGTTAAACCAAACACTCCTTTAACTTTTTAAGATCAAAATTCTAAGCTGAATTTTGAAGAAACAAGCAAAGAATTTTAAACACAGTTAACAAAGTCAAGACCAAGTATAGTCGGTGTGCTAGTAAGCAATGATAGATTTGAGTTATCAAGGGTGTAAACCTGATACCGACACTGAGAAGGGATCTTTTTGGAGATGTAAAGATTCCTAAGGTGGGTGGAAGCTGAGATGTTTAGTCCCGAGTTTGAAAGTGAGAAATGGAGAATGCTTCTCCTACATTGAATGTATGTTGACTTTGAGGTATCAATTGATGGTCGTGAAGAAGACTTTTTTCCCCGAAATAGAATGTGGCGGTAGTATAGTTGTAAGTATACTTGATGTCATCGAAGGTTAGAATAAGGCACTAAGCGACACCTGATTTAAGGTTAGTGATCCTTACTCCTTGACATAACGACTTTGTGCGCATGAAAGAGCGAAAAGATTAGAGACTCTAGACGAATGGTGACATCCGTTTCCATTCCGGAGGAACAATCGAAGTAACTAACGCCGTAAGTCGAGCGGTATCAAGTGGGAATGTGCGTAATTACCTCGACTTGATGAGTTGAGTCATCCAGAATTCGAGGCGATGCGGTATGACCGATTTGACTATGTTAGTCGCGGTGCATAAACGTTGGAATTTTTATTTTTATTTTCGTCGAACGAGCAACGAGCCCATGATGCTCAATTGTTTTCTTGATTGTTTTCGAGTTGTCTTTTAACAATGTGTGTTTTAGCGGAAATTGTTGCCGACGAATTATGTGCTCTATGTGTCTTATGTGCTATGTGCTCTTGAATAGTAGCAAGAGTATTGGTTGCTTTCATTCTGCCGCTGAAGATGTAAGCGATTGGGTGTAATCGCCCAAGTGAGAATTTAGGACGTAATAAGGTGGGTGGACATCGCCGAAAGTCTTGTTGACGATTGTGGCTTGAAGTACCCATGAGAGTGAGTGTAGACTAATTAGAATTAGCCGTGTTTATGTTGGAATTATCGTCGAGGTGGCTTGACTTTGTGGCAAGCTCGGTACGATGAGGAAAATGTGACCGGAGGGGTATAAACCTAAGTGTTAGAATGAATAATTATGCCGAAAGCTCCAAAGGAAAGCGAATATGATATGTAATAATAGTCGCCAATGCTTGGTTAAAAGCGGGCGTGATGAATGCCTTAGTATGAGGCCAATTCATCGAGTCATCATGTAAAAGATGGCGAGCGTACAATAGGTACTTATGTGATTATGTGGGCATGTGTAACAATATCGTAAGATGATTAGGAGATCTAATGTATTTCGGATTATTTTTCGCAACCAGTGAGGCATTATTGAACGAGACCGGAAGGGCGACATGTGTATTTTGGTTTTGAATAATGATGAGTATTTTAATTTGGATAATGATATAATTATATATATCGAATTTGATTATTGACGTCTATCTTGGTTTTAGTTAGCGACGTATGCTTTGGATTTTTGGTAACGAAACATATTCTCGGTTTTGAATATTGGTATAATTTCGTATTTGAGTGCAACATATACTTTGATTTTAATTCACGACGTAAGTTTCACCCTTGGTTTTGATAAGCGAGGTGCGCTTGGTTTTGTTGTTTATATGATCCCCAACTAAGTTTGGATCGATCATCCATTTTAAAAAAAAACTCGGGAGAACGAGTTAATAATTATTTCAAACAGATATATTCCGTAACTATATTGTCCCTTATGAAGAGCGCGACTATAAAAGTTAGAACACCGTCATTTGGTTTTGTCGAATATATTTTCGCGACTTGTTTTTGCCTCTTTTGATAAGAGCTACTATGATTTTGCCTTGATTTCATGAGTATAATTTACCGCTTATTTTGTTGACTTTCCATCTGGAATAGTCGAAACGAGTATTGTATCGCATATTTATTTTGAAAGAACGTAGAAGTCTGCGCGATGACGAGAAGCCGTCATGCCGCGAACGAACGATAAGGCAAGTAGGAAAGGACGAGCACCGAGGACGGCGCTCTCTTAAGGTGGGTGGAATGTAACAACCCGAGTTTCACGATCGCGAGTTCGACGTCATTATTATTATTTTACAAGTTTTCGTAAGGGAACGTCGACATTTAAAATTTTATTTGTCGTAAATAATTATTTTCGTATTTTATTGTGAACGAAAATTTAAAATATTTATTTTTGACATTTTGCGAGTCACCGTTTGACCGCGCGTTCGTTAATCGTTTTGAGCATCGTAAAATTTTTTGACGCATCGCGTTATTATATTTAAGATCGTAAATTAATTATTTTAATAAATGTCGTCATTTTGTTCCTTGTCTTGAGTCGGATTCGTGTTTTAAAATGTACACATTTTATTAAATGTTTTAAACCAAGAAAAAGATGACGGAAGTAAAAATGGTCTCGAAAGTATAATCCCGAGCCACGGTAGTTGGTTTTTATTTAAGTAAAAGTGTGGAGTGTCAAAAATATAAAACAAGAAAAGAGGGGAGGACTAAATGTGTCAAGTGGCCAAAAGTGCCATAGTATATATATATGTAACACCCCCAAAATGGGTCGCAGCGGAATATGGATCCGGAGCATGTTACATTGAAATCAACAACACAAGATATATATAAGAACGACACAAAAGTCGTTTAGATTGATACATTGGATTTAAATAAAAGACATATTACAAAAGCTTATAGCTTTACTTGTTCTTTGTTTCATATTACAAAAGACAACATAGATTTCCCAAAACATGATGCACATAAGTCTTTAACAGTACAATGCAAGACATAATCCAAAGCATCCCTGGCATCTCGTGCCTAATGACCTCCTGAAAACATTGCTTAAAACGTCAACAAAATTGTTGGTGATTTCATAGGTTTATGTATTTAAATTATGCAGGACCGCAAGATTTTCCCGTGATGTTACAACAGATGCCAACAATCACAAAACCAGATTATTGTTGCTCTAAGCTCATGACACCGAAGCTCAACCTATATTTGCTATTATAGCAGTTATTTGTTGATTCTTGAGGTATCGAGTTAAAAGGAAGTGTAAAATGGTTAGATTGAAGTATTATTGAAATTGGTTTTGTTGAAAACTGTTTGGGTTCGGGTTTGTGTTGGAGTTCGAGTTCGGCCAAGGTAAAAGGGGGACGAGACGAATCTTTGATCGAGTCCGACATAGCTCAAATAGCATTGTGAGCATTCTTTTATATTTTATTTCGTTTGTTTCGTTCATTTGAGTTGATATTATTCGTTGCACGTGATGAAATCCGATGAACTTGCGTCGTCTAGTTAGATGTCGTTGTTGGTTGATTGAGCGAAGTGGGTAATGTCTATAGACCATTTTGGATATATTGTGAATGAGTTTTTGGGGCAAAAATGAATTTTAGTGTGTTTGGTAACGTATACATTCTGAGCAGAAAGTTTGACACGGAAAACGAGGCACGAGATTTTGTGAAATCTTATTTTTGATTGAAAAATATTATAGAGCTTTCTTAGACGATTGTTTTGATATAAAATGGAGCTTCTAACTCCTTATAACGAACAAGTTACGGCGAAAACAAGTTTTAAAAAAACTATAAATTTCAATCAGCTATTTCGGCTTATTTTGGTTGCTGATCAGATTTTAAACGGCGATTTTGGGCACTTTTGAGTCCGTTTCGGCCTTCCGGCGAAACGCGAAAGTTGTCCGGAATGATGTTTTCTATAAAATCTCTTTTTGGTCAAAGTCACGAAAACGTGATATAGCGGTCATAACCGATAGTCAAACTGCTGCGTTTTTATTAGAAATACAAGTTACAACAGATTCTTGCAGGGGCATTTTCGTTATTTTCCGTTGAGTTTCGGGTCTCGGCTAAAACTAAAAAGTTGTCCGGAATATCGTTTCGCATAAAATCTCTTTTTACTCCGAATCGTGAAAATGTGATTTAAATGGTCGTTTGGCGCGGGTCAGATTTGGGTAAAAACAAATATAAATATAAAAGTCAAATGTTGACTTTAATAAGTCAACGGGTCATATAATACTTATATAATTTTTAACTAAGTACATGGATATAAATAAAATGAGAAGTATTAAAAATATACTTAGATATATAAACTTACCAAAGATGGTAACTTTCCGAAAATAGTAACTTTCTAAAAATAGAAAGTTATTGAAAATATAACGTTTTCAATTAAAGTCACGTAAGATAAAACGTGAAGGACAATTATAACTCCATGTTGTAGGGTTTTGGGATCTAAGGCGTAAGTGGATTTCTCATCACATGTATGAAT
>BQNB010011490.1:64445-81288 GCA_026074375.1 Tanacetum coccineum | reverse complement strand
TTGGTCCCCTCGTCCTTTGTCCTATTCCACGCGCACACACACTACACACTTTTAGTGTGTGAAGTAAACTTAGCATTTATAAACCATGTTACTTCTTATTTTTCATTCATATTACACACACTTAGCATTTGATTTTTCTTTTTCTCTCTTGCTCTCATAGTCTATGAAAACACACACACACACATACATAAATTCATAATTTTTCATCTTTGAACAAAAACTCTTGAAGATTTGTAGAAGGTTTGATCATTTGTATCATCCGGGTATTTGTTAAACAACATTTGAGTTGTTTAAGTCTTGTTCATCCTTCTAAAAACTTCAATCTTTGTAAGTCTTCAAATCTTTTCATAACTTGTACTTTCATGATCATCTTGATGCATACTTACTAGTTGTACAACTTATTTTGTAAAAACAAAGATTTTAAAACTACATAAACCTTAAAAGGTTATGCTTATGGTTTGAAAATAATAAAAGAAAATATAAGAAAAGTATAGTTTTGTGATCGTGGTTTTCTTTTTCTCTCTTACTCTCCTAGTCTATGAAAACACACATACACATACATAAATTCATAATTTTTCATCTTTGATAAAAAAAATCTTGAAGATTTGTAGAAGGTTTGATCATTTGTATCATCCGGGTATTTGTTAAACAACATTTGAGTTGTTTAAGTCTTGTTCATCCTTCTAAAAACTTCAATCTTTGTAAGTCTTCAAATCTTTTCATAACTTGTTGTTAGGTTCATAAAAAGTGTCGATTATGTGATTTAGTGTTATTTAGTCATTAGTCTTTATTTTGTTAAGAACAAAGTAGTTTGTAATAAGGTTTATTATGATAAAAGAAAGAAATATCATAATTACCAAAGATTAGAGACTAGAAGTGAAACATTAGGAAAATAAAGGAAGGGAAGCCTCCTTCCCTCTCCTATAAATACCCATTCTAATCATCATTAGAAGGTGATGCCTTGTAACAAACTTTTTCTTTTTCTCTCCATTTTATATCATTTGAAATTTGAATACTTGCCATCCTCTACTATTCTCTCTAAGCTTTCATGATCGATTATGTATGATTCAAGATGAACGAGACCTAACACTTGTACTTTCATGATCATCTTGATGCATACTTACTAGTTGTACAACTTATTTTGTAAAAACAAAGATTTTAAAACTACATAAACCTTAAAAGGTTATGCTTATGGTTTGAAAATAATAAAAGAAAATATAAGGAAAGTATAGTTTTGTGATCGTGGTTTTCTTTTTCTCTCTTACTCTCCTAGTCTATGAAAACACACATACACATACATAAATTCATAATTTTTCATCTTTGATAAAAAAAATCTTGAAGATTTGTAGAAGGTTTGATCATTTGTATCATCCGGGTATTTGTTAAACAACATTTGAGTTGTTTAAGTCTTGTTCATCCTTCTAAAAACTTCAATCTTTGTAAGTCTTCAAATCTTTTCATAACTTGTTGTTAGGTTCATAAAAAGTGTCGATTATGTGATTTAGTGTTATTTAGTCATTAGTCTTTATTTTGTTAAGAACAAAGTAGTTTGTAATAAGGTTTATTATGATAAAAGAAAGAAATATCATAATTACCAAAGATTAGAGACTAGAAGTGAAACATTAGGAAAATAAAGGAAGGGAAGCCTCCTTCCCTCTCCTATAAATACCCATTCTAATCATCATTAGAAGGTGATGCCTTGTAACAAACTTTTTCTTTTTCTCTCCATTTTATATCATTTGAAATTTGAATACTTGCCATCCTCTACTATTCTCTCTAAGCTTTCATGATCGATTATGTATGATTCAAGATGAACGAGACCTAACACTTGTACTTTCATGATCATCTTGATGCATACTTACTAGTTGTACAACTTATTTTGTAAAAACAAAGATTTTAAAACTACATAAACCTTAAAAGGTTATGCTTATGGTTTGAAAATAATAAAAGAAAATATAAGGAAAGTATAGTTTTGTGATCGTGGTTTTCTTTTTCTCTCTTACTCTCCTAGTCTATGAAAACACACATACACATACATAAATTCATAATTTTTCATCTTTGATAAAAAAAATCTTGAAGATTTGTAGAAGGTTTGATCATTTGTATCATCCGGGTATTTGTTAAACAACATTTGAGTTGTTTAAGTCTTGTTCATCCTTCTAAAAACTTCAATCTTTGTAAGTCTTCAAATCTTTTCATAACTTGTTGTTAGGTTCATAAAAAGTGTCGATTATGTGATTTAGTGTTATTTAGTCATTAGTCTTTATTTTGTTAAGAACAAAGTAGTTTGTAATAAGGTTTATTATGATAAAAGAAAGAAATATCATAATTACCAAAGATTAGAGACTAGAAGTGAAACATTAGGAAAATAAAGGAAGGGAAGCCTCCTTCCCTCTCCTATAAATACCCATTCTAATCATCATTAGAAGGTGATGCCTTGTAACAAACTTTTTCTTTTTCTCTCCATTTTATATCATTTGAAATTTGAATACTTGCCATCCTCTACTATTCTCTCTAAGCTTTCATGATCGATTATGTATGATTCAAGATGAACGAGACCTAACACTTGTACTTTCATGATCATCTTGATGCATACTTACTAGTTGTACAACTTATTTTGTAAAAACAAAGATTTTAAAACTACATAAACCTTAAAAGGTTATGCTTATGGTTTGAAAATAATAAAAGAAAATATAAGGAAAGTATAGTTTTGTGATCGTGGTTATTTTTGTGTAATCAAAATGGTATATTATAGCTTATTTGTATTCGGCTTATTTAAATAAGCTTTTGGGAAAGCTTATTTGATCTTGTTCGACTTATATAACTTATGTTTGGTTCGACCCAATAAGGGAAACCACAAGGAAATGTTGTTTGAGCTTATTTGACTTAACTTATATTTTGTTCGGCTTATGTTGTTTTGGCTTATCAAGAGCTTATCATAGCTTATTGGTGGACCAAGAACTTATTTAATACTTTTTTACATGTCGGACTAGTTATAAAGGATTTTGATACAATATTAATGGAATTTATGAAATGTAAATTGAAGTGATTTTTATTAAAGTCTACGACTTTGGAAAACGTGTAAACATGAACGGGTGATGCCGAAATTTTTGTAAAAATTATATACTTAGAATAAATTGTGAAAATATATTTTATAAAACTGATGCGTTGTAGACAAATTTTTCTTTTTTCTCTCCATAATTATATTCATGGTGAAATTTGGAATAACTTGCCAATTCCCTACTATTTCTCTCTAAGCTTTCATGATCGATTATGTATGATTCAAGATGAACGAGACCTAACACTTGTACTTTCATGATCATCTTGATGCATACTTACTAGTTGTACAACTTATTTTGTAAAAACAAAGATTTTAAAATACATCAACCTTAAAAAGGTTATGCTTATGGTGAAAATAATAAAGATAATATAAGGAAAGTAAAAGTTTGGATGCGAGGTATTTTTGTGTAAAGTTAAAATAGTACTTTATAGCTTATTTGTATTCGGCCTTATTTAAATAAGCTTTTTTGGGAAAGCTTATTTGATCTGTTCGACTTATATAACTTATGTTTGGTTCGACCCAATAAGGGAAACCACAAGGAAATGTTGTTTGAGCTTATTTGACTTAACTTATATTTTGTTCGGCTATTGTTGTTTTGGCTTATCAAGAGCTTATGATACTTATTGGTGGACCAAGAACTTAATTAATACCTTTTTACATGTCGGACTAGTTATAAAGGATTTTGATACAATATTAAACGAACTTGTGAAATGTAAATTGAAAGTGATTTTTATTAAAGTCTACGACTTTGGAAAATAAGTAAACACGAACGGGTCATGCCGAAATTTTTGTAAAAATTATATACTTAGAATAAATTGTGAAAATATATTTTATAAAACTTTTCCGAAAAACATATTATTTATAAATGATAAATAATATACATACTTAACTTATATAAATAAATTAAAATACTTATTTACGTTTTCTACCTACGTATTTAGTTTAAAAACCGATAGTTAAGCGTGCTCGTGTAAGGGAAACACTAGCATGGGTGACCTGTCAGGAAATTGATAAATTAAAGACATAAAAACATCATTATCGAAAGGTTTAAAATCAATTATTAGGATTTTTGGGTAGAATGCCGAACAATATATATATATTTACTTGAACGTTATTAAATAACACTATATATATTATATATAAATATGTACCTTCAACCACAAAAACCGATCACTAACGTTTTATTTACAAAGACATTTACAAAAAGTATTTTCAAACAAACGTTTATACAATATCCATATTTTTCTATCCTTCCGATTCTAAGTCAAAACCTATATTCTCTTAGGTTGCATCCGTGTACCGTCGTTCATTTCTATGTGATCATATTCCTAGACGTTTACTCTTTCATTTCACCGACTCGAGGTGAGTTCATAGCCCCATACTTTTACTCATTTTGAATTATTGTTTTATAACTTGGGGTGAGAAACATTGCTTATTTTTAAAACTAGACACAAGTACTATACGTGAGATTTCTCTGTTTACGTGTTGCCTAAGTAGCGTTTAGACCACTATTGCCCAAACTATCATGAACTGTTAATTTCTTGACTGAAGGACCGGTTGAGGGAGCGCGAGTGAATAAATAGATCTATTAGGACGAATTATACCTATCCAGGTGAGTAGCGCTCACTAGTTCGAGTTTCCAAAGGACTAACGGATATATGTCATGTCGAATCTAGTTAGGTGGTCTTTGGTCGGACACCTGTAAGGGCAAGCAATTATTTGGCATGTTATATGCTACGTTCAGTATTAGCTTCGGTGTCATGAGCTTAGTGCAACATAAATACCTCTTTATGTGAAGTTGTATCTGTTATAACTGTCGCATACGTTTTGAAATCTTGTGGTCCACTATAACAAAGTTTGAACTAAACCTATGAATTCACCAACTTTATGTTTACGTTTTAAGCATTTTTTAGGTGCTTAGCTTTAGACTTCTCTGATGTGCTATGTGGAGTCTACGTGTAATAAGATATCATCTTTCAAGATTTTTCTTAGCATTCATACTCGTTGTCTTTTGAAAACTTAAATTACGCTTACACAGCGTTTTAAATTTCATTTCAAATCTTGTAAGACTTATCCATTTTTAATAAATACAACGAGTTATGATTTTCAAAACGTCCATTAGTGGTCGTTCCCTTGATCTTGAGTGATGTATATTATGACGTCACGCCCCCAGACACGTATTCCGTCCAGGCCCCGTTTGGAGGTGTGACACATATAGCACTAAATGTCACCGTAGTTCTCTCCTGCTCCCGTTCTAAACTCCTAAACCTATACCTCTGCGAAAAGATCTCATCTCTAACTGCTCCTGACCTAGTATACATCTCCCTCACATCCCTATCAATATCCGCAACCAAAGTAGGTGGTAGCACATCCAAATGCTAAGTGTTATCATGGAGTATGCTCTCATGAAGCTCTTACTGCACCCCTACCTCTATAAATTGATCCTCATCTACTGATATGGTGGCTGCTGGGGTAGCCAATGGCGAAGCTATAGGTGATGGAACTACTGGAGATGATGGTGAAACTGATAAGGAACCAAGCGACCACTTAAAAGATGGCTGTGTCTAAACAGGTGCAGCTGATGGTGCATAAGATAGAGTGTCAGTGTAAACTCTGTCATCCTCGGGATCTACCCATGTAACAAGGGTGGGCTGTCTAAATGCAGATATCCTCTCTACTCCCTTTTGCACTGGCATAGACCTAGAGCGCTACCCTACCTCATACGTACTAGGTTCTATCTCCTCAATCGACTCAAGGGCACGATGCCTAGCCGCCCCGTATCCAAGACCTAAAGGCTCGCTCACGGTTGTATCAACAACCAAAACTACCTACTACTGACCCTTAGGTGCAGCCTCCTCCTCTTCCACCATACCAGGACCCTCGTCCTCCAAACCCTGACCCTCGTCATCTAAACCCTGACCCTCGTCATCTAAATCTTGACCCTCATCATCTAAATCATGAACCTCTCTCTCGTCGTCCATATCCAAACTCTCATCCTCCTCAGTATCCTCCTCCCCTAACTCGTTTCCCTTACTATCAGTATCTAATATGAGCTCAGATGTACCCGATACCTCTTCCGTACTGGAAAGATCAGAGATGATGATGATGATGGTGGTGTCTCGTAAGAGGATCTATACCTCTTACTAAAGGAAGATAGGGACAAAGCAGATGCCTCCGGTATTCGGGATGACATGCATGGGGATAGGGTCGGCTGAGTATGCAAGGCCATACGTGCGGTCCTATGGTAGAGTGAAACTCGGGAGGGTGTAGGGGTAGGTGAAACATGAGTAAGTGGATGATCGGGTGACAATGGTGCGGTGGAATCTGATGAAACTAGAGAATGGGATGAAACGGTCCTAGTACTTGACGGCTTAGAAGCCTCAAACTCCTCACTCATAAGGGGTACTCTAGATCCTAATGGCTGCGACTCCTCTGTCTCTGAGGGGGCCTCCTCTAGGTCTGACTCAGTATCTGTATCAACTAACTGTGCCTGCCTAACCGCTACAAAGGGGTCATCAGGTAATAGGACGGGTACTCGAGGGCTTTGAGCTCCGTCAGCCTGGGTAATAGTCTCCGAATCAACATAAGATGGGGTAGACATGACTTGTGATAACACCAGTAAGGGAATAAGTATCTTTACAAAATATCATTACTCAAATTACCAGCATCACAATGCTTTACATATATATAATCAACATAACGTTTGAAATTAGGTGTTCGTAACTGTATATGTGTGTGTGTGTATATATATATATATATATATCAAATATACCAAGAGGTACGAACGGCAAACAAGCACCAACAAGGTTCTACATAGAATAAGCACTTCAAAGCATCATACAATACCTTAACATATCTACTAAGGGCACACCATTAATCAGCATCGCTACCAATCAACATACCTACCAAGGCTCTCAGGGCATTATGCAATACACAACATAACTACCCAAGACACATCCTCAACTAATGTCGCTACCCGCAACATATCTACCTAGACTTTCAGGGCATCATGCAATACGATTATGGCATCATGGCAAGCACTAGGCAATCAACAACACTCTAGATCCCAACACTCGCAAGTGTTTCCATATCACATCACTACATGAAAGTACGTATTACCCAATACCTACACTCGAGGTCAACTTATTTTCAGGTGGTCTCATCATCTATACATCCTTCCCTTCCTCTAACATAGCTTAAGAAAACTACCCCCATCATTTCATAATCCTTTGTAAATTAAGCATAGTTGATCAGGCTATGCATAATTTAGGAGATACCATGAATTGCTTGGGCTAATTAACTTTTGCCATGTTCGAGGTTTTACAAAAATTCTAATTTGGTTATAGTTGCATTTTCTTTTTATAAAAAAAGCATTCTCTATAACCCTGGCTCTGATTACCAATCTGTCACACCCCGTCAGCGGCGAAAACACGGGAATGTGACATAAAGATTCATATATCATAAGATACAAGATCATACCGTACATTTACAACCTTAGAAAAAGTCAAACAGTTGTCCTTCAATAAACTCCCGATTGTACTTATCTTTGGTCCCTAATACTTCTCATTTACCCTTGTTAACAACACACCTAAAAATGATACTCGAAAACGTCAACAATAATGTTGGTGAGCTTGTAGGATTGATTCAAAACCCATTCGCTGTGCCAGTATCTCAAACACTTGGACAATTGTGATATATGACAGTGAATATATGCAAAACAATCACAACCCCATGACTTAGCATCCTCGTTAATCATGTAACAAGGCCTAGCATCCCCGTTAGTCTTATCATCAACGTGTACCACCACTCTTAGGGTCGCAACCCCGAATGACATACCGCACCTAAAGCCTACCAGCTGGAGCTATATTTAGGGCGAAGAACCACACAGAATATTGTACCAACACATATCATTCACATATCGATCATAAGCACATCAATTGTCCCAAAAACAAAATCCACATTTCGCACAGTTCATAAAATAGTTCAAAACACATTTGAGTATCATTTTCCCCTAACGGAAAAGATTTAAAAAGTGGTGCTACAAGAACTCACCTTAACAGATGATAAAAACCGCACAGATAGTATCTACTCAACGAACCAAATAATCTCTACATAGCACAATGGTACCCGACCACGACCTAATATTTATTTCATCTTATTAACATTTTGTACAAAATTGCCTTATTGTACAAGCGTTTGTCTTTAACTCACTTCAAACTCCTTATTACAAAGCCTTTATCCTCATATCAAAACCTTTATTTCATTACAAAACCTTTATTCGGTATCATGGTTGTGTGGTAATTACACAAAATGACTCAATGCACTTGGGTAAGTGTGACATCGACACAGAATACTCAAAACATAACCAACAACGAAACAACTGACCAAACGGTCCAAGAGCATCTTACGAGAAATAAGTGGGAGTTCGAAGATCGAAAGTAAATGAATAAGCATCTCCGCATCGTTAAGGTACATATATATATATATATATAGGGTAAAGATCAAATAAAAAGACAAATATTCGTGAGAAGGATACACTAAACATGTATTTTTTTTAAAGTTGTCGAAAAATTCTGAAAAAAATCCACAAGATCGGGTATGTTGGTGCATAAAAAAGTTGTGAAGGAAGTTTTTCTAATTTTGAATTTTTATACGTTTTTTTAATGAACAAAAAACGAAATTTTGATGCACAAAAAATTTTTGATGCACAAAATTTTTAACTTGTTATAGTTTGATGCGCAATAAAATTTTGATGCAAAAGTTCAAAAGAAGTTGGGTACAAAAACGAATTTTTGAGGCACAAAAAAACAATTTAATGAAATTTTGATGCACAAATTTTTTTTGTGCATCAAAAATTCGTTTTTAGTGCATTAAAAAAACGAATAAAAACTCAAAATTAGAAAAACTTTTTTTACAAAAGTTTTATGCACCAACATACCCGATCTATTGGATTTTTTTCGGAATTTTTCGAAAACTTTTTTAAAAATCATGCCTAGTGTATCCTTCTCACGAATATTTGTCTTTTTATTTTAACCTTCCTCTATATATATATATATATATATATATATATATATATATATAAGAATAAAATAATAATATTTTATTATTTTCGTCTCTTTATCGGGCTTAACGGGGTAGGTAGAAAATCTTATCATCTTTGTACGTCCATGTTCAATCGTTAAATCTTAACACTTAATATTTACAAAGTCACCTTTTTGTCCTTTAGTAGAATCGACATAAAATTTATTATTCTATATCATTTCTAAGTGTGACACTTTACAAAATTTCGACATGACCCGTTCGTTTGTAAAAGGTTCCTAAGGTTCTCAAACCTTACATTCTAATATTTTCACAATTTTTCCAAAATTCCGACAAAATACCAAAAAGTTCATACTTTTAACGCGTTTATCCAAACGTGACAGAAATCGTCTAATTTAAATCATTTTCCACTTACATAACTATTATTAATCCATTGATTCGTTCTTAGAAGTTCAAACCAAAAAATTTTCCCTCTCGGGCCCGAAAGCCCAAAGTTAGTCCATTAACCCTTATTAAGTCCAACTTGCCACTTTTAAAATCCAATTTGAGTCCATAAGTCCATTTACTTGGTATTGGACCTTAAAGTCCATTAAGGTTTTAAATCTAGCCCGATAATTAAACAAAGTTCACAACCTCTACATGAGTCCAAAATAAAAACCGAAGCCCAATAGGCCAATCAAATGAGCAGAAGCCCATTAAACCAATCAAATGAGCCAAAGCCCATTAAGCCATAATCAATTAAGTCGAAGCTCAAATAAGCTAAAAATCTAATAAGCCAAAACTAAATAATCGATAAGTCAAAATATAAGCCAAAACATAAATAAGTCATAAGCTCGAAATATAAGCCGAGACTATAAGCCATAAGCTCGAAATATAAGCTGAAATCAAATGGGCCGAGCCCTTTTTCTTTTTGGACCGATACCGAAACAAATCAAATGGGCCAAGTGGTGTTGGGCCGAGCCCAAACATCCTAGCCCAAAACCAAATAAGCTATCACTAGCTTATTATTTAAGCTGAATTCAAAAATAAGCCCTAAATAAGCTTCTTAATCTTAAAATAAAATTACCACAACAACCATATTTAAAGTGTCAAATCCTTTTTTCTTTTCCCTTTGCTCACGTCGACCCCAAACGCACCCTTTTTTATATTTCGTTTTCAAGATTTGATTTTTATGACGATCCGCTTGTACAACTAAAATATATATACCATTATCAATACAAAAGTACAACCAAAATTTAAATTTAGAAGACTTACAAATCTGGAGGTTCTTGGTTTGGTTTTTACGCGAAGAAAACAAACCTCAATATCTTTTCTATAACCCAAAACTACTAACTATCAAGCCACTAAAAATTCTCAACCCGTGTTCTTGATAAATCTTGAATAAATATGTTTCTTGCCCTTGTGTTGCTCGTCCGAAAACCAAAGAGAGAGACATATTTTTTTGTGATTTTGAAATGCATGAATGAATGTTTAGGTGGTGGAAGGAATATATGGGTACCATCCTTAGACATCTTTGCTAGAAAATATCCATCTTGCCCCTTTGGAGCCTTACTCGTCCGATTTGGATCCTAGGAGGGGTTCGAGTTTTTCTTTTCATGTCGGGATCACATAAACTAAATTTTTCATCACTTTACAACGTTACTCGAAGTTAGTTAATATTTTTATTGGGTTTAAAAATGTTTTTCCAAGACGTTGGTCATTTACACGACCTATCCCCGAACCACACTTTCCAAAATTCATTTTGATCATTATTTGACGTGTCGGGACCCAAAATACGAGTTTTTGTCCAAATTTAACCGAAACCTTTCATATGAATTTAAAATCATTCCAAACCTTCAAAAAAATGACTTGTCATCTTAGATTCACCTAAAAATTTCACTTTCACAACCGATATGGTCTTTTACCAAATTTCACGAAAATACCCATTTTCTAATAACTTTTAAATCACACACCATCGATTTACGTTCTAAATCAATGTTATTTCAAATTACAAAATTACTTATCAAATAAGTTCGTTAAATTCACTCATGATTATTAAACCCATTTTCAAATTAAAAGTCGTGTCGATACGCGCTGCGTGACGATCCTCGCCGAACACGAGAAAACTTCCCGAAACGCATCAAAATGACAACATAAGCACTCCCATATGGAAAGATGAATCAAAAGTGATTCACTTATAGGACTCAAAACTCTCTCAACATCCGGTTAAACCGTAACCGTTTTACGCAAAATAAGTCAATCGAAGTTGACTTTTTAGCTTTCTGCCAATAAAGCCGACAACATCAAAAGACTCTGATAGAAAATTACAATATTTTATAATACTTAACCCTAGACAAGTTACCGGTTATCACACTGATGGATGTGTGCTTTGATCAAGTCTCTTCACCCATTCCTCTAAATCAATCCTTGCCAGTTACACTTGTGAACAAGGAGAATGTTTCTGAGACTCCCTCTGCTGCCTGTTTAGCCGCTTTGTAGAACCAAACAGATGAGCAGGGATCTCCTCTGGATCTGGTTAAAGAAAATGAAGAGTCTACTGCGGGTGGCGAGAAAGGTAACGGCGATGACGATGCAAATGTCATTATTGAGGGTCATGGTGATACTGCTGATGGTTTTTCTAGGCTACGCACCCAGCCTAATCCCCTCAATGATTCTGGTATGCTCTTGTAACTTTGTTGTTGTTCTTTCCTCTCCCTGCTCCTGTCTTGATTTAAAATTATTATTTTATTTATTTATTTTTTCAGTGTCGCGTGTTGAATCTGTGAAGAAACCGATGCGTGACAAAGCATCTCTTGATGCTGAAGTGAGTAAGTTCTTATTTATGTGGGTGTTTTCTCTTCACGTTTTTAAACCCGCCTCAACCCTTGTTTGATTATCTAAATGTCTTCCCCCTTTTTGTATACATTTTTTTACATAGGTTACTTCGCTAGGCGTTTTGGCAACCTGCCTTTCACTCCCCAATGGGGACTCACTGACTCCAGTTGCATGGTTAGTTCTCGAGCATGCTGAGATATGTTGTCCAATCTTTTTACCCCTGTTGACTACGGATTATTAAATGATGGGGTACCGGATGGCTCTGCCATCAAGCGGTCTTGGAAGCTTTTATGCCAATCGGCACAACAGCAGGCGAATACTCTTCTTTGATTTGAGGCCTTGACGAAAGAGCATGCTGACCTTGTCCAAACTCATGAGTCTTGTAAAGACGTCACGACCCGCTATAAGGAGTGTAAGAAAAAGTTGAAAAAGATTCAGTCGCCTATGATGAGAATGTGTCTACCTGCGATCAGTTGTCCAAGAATTATCATAGGGCCTTAACCCGATAGAAGAGTTTGCAGGATAGGCTTGAAGAAATTGTTAATACAAATATTTATTCAAAAATGATATTTATATTTAATGATCTTCATGTTTTGATAATAACAAATATAATGCCATACTACCTAAAAGTTTACGTAAACAAGTTATTTAGTCGAAAGATTACTTAAAAACAGACAAATCACTTAAGGTGTGAATATGGCATTATTAAACATAGTTAATGATCAAACAAAAATATTATCATTTTCATAAACCTTTTCTAATCAAATGATTTAAGTTAACATATGATTAACTATAAGCTAGTTATATTAATCATGTAAGACAAAATAAGATTAACTATAAGTGGAAACAATCTTTCCAAATCTTCCCAAATCTAGAAAATCTTTCCTTATTCTTGATAATAAATATTTTTTCTAGAAGAATCTATTAAACTAGTTTTAATAAGTACAAAACAATATTTTGTATAGATTTGGGGTTAATCATAAAATGAAAAATGACATCCCAGCTCCTCAGACGGATCCACCATAACAAGGCACGGATCCAGGTGTAGGTGGATCTGTGGGTCGCAACGTCCAACTGTTTAGGCCAGCATTTGAATTTCAAAGGTTTGCCTATAAATAGCAACCTTAAGTCTTCATTTTAGACAACTTTTGTAAAATATTTTTCATATACATCTTTTATCTTTTATATTCTTTGATCATTATACTTGTTACATAATCCATTACAAGTGATCAACTCATTCCACTCTTTAGTGAAGAACACTCAAGAAGACGTCAAGCTTCAAGTGTTATTAGTTTAGTTGTGTCATCATGTTTGTGATAATCATTCATCTTGTATATCTTGTGTTGTGTGTTGTGTGTATCATATGTGTATGATAGGTTAGTATTTAGGCCACAAAATACATAGTGTGTTAGATTGGTTTTATCTCGAAGTAGAACTCGGTATTTAGCTTAGTACCGGAAAAAGTGTAAGCGACGTGTACGGTTTTCTCCGCCTAAAGGGAGCTTGTTGACATAGTGAAGATAACTCTTAAGTTGGGTACTTGGGGAGTGGAGTAGGGCGAAGAGGAGCTTCATAGCCGAACCACTATAAATCATTGTGTCATCGGTTTGATCTTTCTTATCTTTACTTGTTCATATTTCGTAGATTACTTATTTACTTATTGCATCGCTATCATATACACTTGTGTATATCTCTTGAGTTCACATAAGTCGATAATCTAAGTTTTAATTTAAAACGGTAAAAACTATTCAACCCCCCTTCTAGTTTCCATAATTGGTATCAGAAGCCAAGGTCACCCAAGATCTTTAACGTATATTGTACATTAAAGCTTGAATCGATCTATGGATTCGGATAAATATCTAGAAGGGCAATCTATGCAAAGACCACCTCTTTTTGAAAGTGATCATTTTATTTATTGGAAAATTATATTTGAACCTTATGTGAAAGCAAAAGATTTAGATCTTTGGCATATTATCTTGAATGGTGATTTTCCACCGGTTGCTAGAAACAAAGAAACCCAAGTTTTAGAAATGGTTCCTTTTGAAACACAAAATGATGATCTTACAAAGAAACTTGCTAAAAACAATGAAGCTAAAATGATTCTTTATAATGCTTTACCTAAAAAGGAATACGAAAGAAATTTTATTTGTAAAACAGCTAAAGATATTTGGCAATCGTTGTTAATCACACTTCAAGGTAATAGCCAAGTAAAGGATAATAAAATTGATCTTCTTGTTCAACAATATGAACAATTTACTATCCTTGAAGAAGAATATATTGATAGCGGTTTTGCTAGATTTAAAACTATTATTACTAGTCTTAAAGCTCTTGATGAAGGTTTCTCTAGCAAGAACTATGTTAGGAAGTTTCTTAGGACTCTACATCCTAAATGGAGAGCAAAGGTCACGGCAATTAAAGAATGGAAAGATTTTTCATCACTAGCTCTAAACGAGCTTATCGGCAATCTAAAAGTACATGAAGTAGTCATGGAAAAAGATTCTAAAATTTATAAAGGTAAAAAGGAAAGAGTTAAGTCTATTGCCTTGAAAGCTAAGAAAGAGTCTGGTGATGATGAAAATACGACATCCGGAAGCGATGACGAAGAATATGCTATGGCCGTAAGGAACTTTAAAAATTTCTTTAGAAGAAAGGGTAAATTTGTTAGGAAACCAAGAGAAGGAAAGAAGTCATTTCGACAAAGAGATGAGAAGAAAGGAAAGAGTGATCGAAAATGTTTTAGATGCGGTGATCAAAATCATCTCATTGGCGATTGTCCAAAACCATCTCGCAACAAAGATCAAAAGGCCTTTATTGGAGGTTGTAGGATCTCAATAACACTTTCACTTCATATAACAAACCACGAATCGATCAAGAAAAGAAAGAGAGTTAATTTCTAGAGAGAGAAAGAAGAGAGAGAGAGTTGAGAGAGAATTAGAGAAAAGAGAAAATGAAATATTATAAAATGAAATCCACGCTTTTTCCTAGGTGGAAAAGTTACTTATATACTCCGACACATTAAGTGACGTTCGGGATATTTGACTAGGACCCGGGATCGGGTTTTGCTTATGATTAAACCCGAAACATATACAATATTAGATTAACTATCGAGCCCGATTCCCGATACTTTCCTATTACAACGTTAAATAATTGATTAACCGAGACTTAAATACATAATGAACGAACTTCATGTTCGACTCAATATTTTGAGGCTAACAATCTCCCCCGAAGTGAGTTCATTGATGACACTCCTTCATGAGATCATTGAGATTGCTTTTGTCATTAAGCTTATGTGTTCTTAGTCTTTCTCTTTGTTCTTTGTTGTAGGCTTGTTCCTTCATGCTTTGCGATCTTGACTTTGAGCCTTTGTCATTGTCTTTATCGTCTATGCCATCTTGTGATCTTGTGTCTTTGGCCAACATTCTCATACTATGCCTCATCTTGAAAGCTTCAAATCAAAGTTAGCGGAAGTCTTTGTCTTTAAATCTTGAGCTTTCTTGATAGATTGTCTTTGTAGATTGAGGATGAATATGTGGTAATGAATCGACTTTGGTTGATTAGGATACTGTCACCACCATTTTAACCTGCAGGTTTACGTTAGTTATAATCCAGAAAATTGATTTGAAAATCAATCGACATATTACTTGTAAAAGCTTTTTTGTAACACATCAGGAGTTTTAAGCTTTTATCAAAATTCATCAACCGTCAATTCATTTACTAGACCAAATTGATATCCAGTTGTCACAAGTTTGATTCATATAGAATCTCGTAAGTCACCTACCAAGAGCTTGTTTGATGCTGACTCAAGCAGGATTTCCATTTTCATTATGAATACTTATAGTATCACTCGGATGTTATGGCAAATATCACAAGGATATTGTGTAGGACTCTTGTTAACAGCTTGTGAACTTGATGATGTTCAACAAGTGTTTGAAATGGAATGTGTCCTAACGAGATTTTTATTGATCTCTTGGCTCTAGACTCGATTAGTGCATTTTGGTTTTAGTACTCGGAGGCTGGAGCATATTGCCACCTGTTCAATATCAACGATCTCGGAGTGAGATGTCAATAGATAACTTTTATATCTCGGTGAAAATTGAGACAAGTTTCTATTGAGAGAAACCCGAATAGCTGGGAAGGGTTGTGCATTGCATTACTGGGTCCATGATGTCGTTTTCAATGTCAGCAATCAGCTTGTGATTCTGACAGCATATGTATTGACCCGGTTTCTGCCTTAAGTTGTGTGGAGGGCTTCTTTCTTTAGACCCTTTATCCATACATTTATTTTTCATTCTTCAACGCCTTCAATGCTTACCAAGACGTCATTACTGACACCTTGTTGTGATTGTTCTAGTGTTAGCTCAATCTTAGTCGACATTATTCCCATATACATTCATCTCCAATCATACCTAAGGACTGTTATTTCTAACTTTGGATTATCCTTGGGTAGATCCTCCGGTTCTGGTTGGATCATAGGATTGATTCCTAACCTAACCACCTTATGACTTCAGAATCGTCGTGAAATTAAGATGTTGTTGGGTATAAGATCGAACCATAAAACCTTTTCTTACTTTTCAGCACATTGAGTCGAATAGATCATATTTTAAATACATTTTCTCCCCTTATTTTAAATAATAAACACTTAGTTTTTGAAATACCTTGTGATTAAAATATGTCTTAAAAATTTTGTGGGGAGAAAATATTATCAGCATGAATGGTTTGGAAATTTTTTGATAATGTTTTGAATACATAAGAGTTGTCGTTGTTGATGTATCCAAAAACATTAAAACTTCTCAAAAATAGGTCCAATTGAGAAATTGTTGTCTTTTGAAAACATTGGGAGAGATGAAGTGTTGAACACACAATTTTGAAAGATTATGAATTGTCATCGAGAAATTCTTAAAAAATTATGTTCAACTTTTTGAAAAACCA
>BQNB010011490.1:43251-63661 GCA_026074375.1 Tanacetum coccineum | reverse complement strand
ATCACAACAGCTTGTATATACTGTTAGCATACGAATTTTTATAAAATATTTTCACCATAGATTCAAATAGTACATGTCATGAGGATTTCAAGCATATAAAGAACTCGAAAATATTTTATAAATGTTTTATTATGATATATCATCTCAATAAGAAATCGTGCATATAAGGAACATTAAAAACAGAATTAAAACGAAGGAGTTATGAGTTTTGAAAGATTTAAGGTTATAAAAGTAGTTTTATAAACTGTTTTGAATTTATTGTTTCGACACAGATTTTTATAAAATCTGTGAGTATTTATTTGGATAGTTAACTCGTCACAATTTCATACATATAAAAAACAAGCGAAACAGAGTCAAAATGAGTAATTTATGAGTTTTTAAAGATTTCAGATAAATAAAAAATTTAAAAACTAACTAATTTTTATAAATAATTTTCTGTGATTTTTATAAAAATGTAACAATATGATAGAAATGTAAAAAAGTGGTTTACGAGTGTTTTCGGATTCGTTTTGACTATAAAAACATTAAAAAATATTGTAGTATCATTTATATAATATTTATATACGTTTTTAACTTCATAAATATTGTTTTAAAAAACAAATAAACTATTTATATTATATCATTATATAATCAATAAAAATATTAAATCATGTATTCTTAATAAATAATCAATTGTGTGGCAAAGATAATATTTTTCTTTACGGATACAAATACTTAAAAAACTATTAGGTGATGGTGTAACTCTATAACTTGTAATATTGTATTTATATTAAATATATTATACTCATACGGCCTATAATTAATTAGGTTGCATTCGGATTTTGCGAGAGATTTTACTTATTGATTTAAATAATCAATCGATTCACTTGAGGTAAGTTCATAGCCCCATTTTATACGATTACAATAATTTACAACTTTTTGGGTGAGAAACATGCATTGTTTTATAATTGGACGCAAGTACACTTTAAACAAATTACGAGTTTGCCTAAGTAGCGATAACCCACTATGCACATGAATCATGAACTGTTAATTACTGGTTGTAAGCGCGAATGTTATGAATAGATCTATTTGGGATTGACATCCTCGTTCGGGTGAGTAGCGCTCACTAGTTTTGGCGGTACCGAAATGACGAACGTATACCATGTCAGACTTTGAATGTTGCAGGTTGAACATCTACACGGGCACATTATTGGCATTAATTTGCACACATACATGTTGTAGCTTCAGTGTCATGAGCTTAGTGCAAGCGTAATTACTTTTGTGATTTTGTATTCGTTACTTGTCATACAGTTGGAAATCTTGCGGTCCTACTTTATACATTACTTAAACCTGTGAATTCACCAACTTTATGTTGACGTTTTAAAGCATGTTTTTCTCAGGTCAATAAGATACATGAACAAGGATACATTGGGGTCACCCTTTTGGGAGTCATATTGCATAGAGATTTAAGTGCATTACATTTTGGAGTATTTGTTATGTATTAAAATCTTTACATTTACAAGGATGAACAAGTTAAGGTTCGGGCTTTTGTAACCAACAATTTTATTAAATCCAATGTATCATTTTCAACGACTCATGTAGAGGTCGTTCTCTCATATCTTGTGCTATTGATCTATGATGTAACACTCTCAGACCCATATTCCGTTGCGACCCTATTTGTGGGTGTTACAGATTGGTATCTAGAGCCAAGGTTATAGAGAACCAGGTCAAATATTTTTACTTAGACTATAACTGTTTTCACAAACATTGCATCATATAAAAATTTTACACGTAACATACATACACTATTTGGTTGCATTATTTGGTTATACTAGATCCTTACATAATTGATATACGTGTTTATATTATATTACGTATATACTATACTAGTCTTATATAACATACTTGTTACAGCAGTCATGTCTTCATCATCGACGGTTACCTACATGTCTGTTTATACTGATTATGAGCCATGGAGATTCTAGTGGGTATCGGATGATGAGCCGAAGGCACCGCAGTCTCCAAGACAGGCACCACAATCTCCAAACTACGTGCCTAGTCTTGAGCACCCACCTTCACCAGTTATATGTCGTTGAGTGGTGTATATTTTATTGTTTTAAGTTTTAAATTTATATTTTTCCGACTAAACAAAAAACAACACTTTAACGGGCAGTGTACCTGATCGGTAGTAGTTTCGTGGTAAGTAGGATGTCGAACACTTGAAGCAATGTTAAATCTATCAATTTAATTAATATCTTGGTTATCTAATTTATGTTAATTCTATTATATTCTAAACCTATTTCAGTCTTAGTCCTAATTCTAACGGAAAAAGGGGGTTTTCAGCCTAAGAGACTGGCACGGTTTGGTTGGTGACTACAATCAATTCAAGGCACTTTAACCCACGCGAGCTAATTAACAAAAAATAAAAGAGCGGTCGAGCCAAATATAAGAAAACTATATTAACCATTATTAATCCGATTAGAAAGTTGGTTTGTTTATTAAGTGCAATGATTTCTTTTCTCGAGGCGGCATATCATTCTTAAGACTTAGGCGTTACATCATCCTAAGACCTAGACACATTAATTCTGTCACAATTAAAGCATCCGCATAAAGCATCCTTATTTGCTGATTATAATCTATCTTAGGGATTAAAGCAATGGTGATCTTGTTAAACCCTAGCTCATAGAGACTTTACCCACTTACCGCTTAATGGAAATTTATACACTAGTAGTCCACTTGTCCAACTATTCAATGGAATCAGAACGTTACTTGTTGAATTATCTAGGTCACCTGCTAGTCAACACGATCAATAAACCATTGGCAATATCCAATTAACTAGTTAAGCCCGAAGCGTATCCTAAACACATACTTAGAAGGACAATATTTGTGTAACTAGGATTCTAGATGTACAAATTACTATATGGAGAGCTATCTCGGACTCTAGATCTACTTGGTCCGTGTCACTAGATCTAGTTGAATGATAGGTCGCATAAAAAAGCGCGTAAACAAGTATAAATAACATAAACAAGTATTCAACGATAAATCAAGAAATCGAGATAAACAAATACCAAACATTCAGATCTTTATAATAATGGCTAATAACCGAAGGTATTAGCCTTTAAACGTCATAATAAATACAAGAGCAATTATTTAGCCAAGGTAAACTAACCGAGTTAACGAATGATACCAAAAACTGAACGATTACTAAAGTATATGTAATTACACATTGTCTTATATGGAATTGATAATGTTGCTCGACCTCTTCTGCTCTTTTTCTCCTCTAAAAATCGGCTTTTATGGTTTAGGTATCGAGAATATGATTTAGAACACTTAAAACTCGTTTTTGAGTTTTCTATTTATAAGGTCTGGAAGTCGGTTTGAAACGGCGTATCCAAGGATTGGATACGGCGTATTGGGGATTTCTCGGAGTAGGGACCACGCTTGATATCTTCCAGAATATTCACATACTATATCTTGAATACGGCGTATTGAGTATCTCTGGATACGGTGATACGGCGTATTGAGCTTTATTCATCTGTGGTCTTTGGTGAGTGCAGGCACGGATACGTCGTATCTTTCTTAATGGATACGGCGTATTGAGCTTTATTCATCTGTGGTCTTTGGTGAGTGCAGGCACGGATACGTCGTATCTTTCTTAATGGATACGGCGTATTGGTCTTTAGAATAGTAATCTTCAAAATATATTTATTTAAGCTCCAGAATGCGCGCCTTTTGCTAACTTTCACTAATTACTCCATAATTACTGCAATTCTCAAATATAAACGATTAAGTAACAATTCTTTGCAATAACTATACAAAATGGGTTAATAACATGGGATAAATGACGCTATAAAATAGACGTTATTTGATGTCATCAAATGTGAGATCCCTTATGAAGCTTGATGAAGTGCACAAGTTTTGTGATGGTGCTCTTTTGAAGGTTCAAGACAATTTGCTGAAGATGGTGAACGAAAACAAATTGGGTCGTGGAAACGTGGAGTTGGAGGGTAGAGTATGGACCAAAAGTGACATCAATAGATCGAAGGAGATGCTTGAGAAGATTGACAAGACACTGAACCACATAGAGCGGCTCATAAGACATGAAGAATATGTTGGCGGAAGACAAAAGAAAATTGACCCATATTTTTTTTTACTTATTTTTAAGACTTCGTAAACCGCCCCTTAGGGGAGTTGTCTATAGAATAAGAAAAAGTATTGGTTACTAGGTCGTTTTTATGTTTAAATCATAGTCTGATTATGTAGTTGTAAGAATTGTAATATTCCCACAACACTCCTAAGTAAAAGACTAGGACCTTACCACTTTCCTATAAATAGAAGGTAAAAGGGAGGATATGGGTTGGTAATACCTTTCTCTGTTAATCTAATCTTCTCAATTTTCTCTCTTCCTCCTTTCTCTCTCTAAGAATCACTCACCCGTGGTTAATTATATATTATATGTTGGATGTTTTGATATTTTGATGTTTATTTTTTAAAAAAACAACCATATATGTTGTATTTCTAAAATATAAAAGTCTAATGGTTAAAAGTCTAATGTGGTTATTTGTTTATATGTGAAGTTATTAAAAAACATAAAAACTTTATAAAATTTAACTTTCTCTATTAAAGTTTTTAAAATTCAACCATTAAAGTTTTATTAATTACTTTTTTTAAGTTTTTATTTTCACAAATTTGACACATATTTTTATGTGTTTTTTTTTCACCAAATTATTTCATCAAAATTTTCAATTTGACCAAATTAGATTCAATTTTGACTTTTTTAATCAATCAAATCGCACGATTTTGCCTACGTGTTCAAAAATCAAATGAAAGTTGGTCCACTTTATTTTTCTATACAATTGTTTTGTAAGAACTTTATTTAAACTGTAACATTAATTTGCAAAGAGAAAAAAAATATGCTAATAAGGTGTTAGACCCCTAAACCCTTTTGCTCTCTACTATGGGCGATTCCAGCCACCTTCTAAACCCTAAAAAAATATTTTCCGATCAATCAAATCCATCTTTTGCTATTCGTTTTATTTGTTGTGATCTGTCTATGATCTCAATTGTGGAGCGGCATACATGATTTGGGTTTATTTTTGTTTTTTAGGGTTTTCAGCCGACACCTTTAATTTTATCCATTCAAATCGTTTAAACTTCTCTCTTTGGTGTTGAGTGCCTAATAATGTTCGTGGTACTTTTGTTAATCTCTGATTACAAAGGTTTAACTGTTCTTTATTCAGGTTCTTGATTCTTAAGATTTGGGGTTTCGGTTTTTGTGGTGTAATTTGTGTCGTCTGAATTAGGGGTGCGGGCTATCTTAAGATTTGTTTTTTCACTTTAAAGATATATCTTTCCTGTTATGATCATGGAAGCTGATTAGGGTTTTGGTCCCATTGCAATAGCCTTTTTAGGGTTTCGTCCCTATTAGGGTTTGATTTTCTTCTCCTAATCGTATGTTGTTGTCTGGGTTTGTATAACAGTAGTGGGTTAATAGAGAGGATGAAGTCGATGGGATCGTTAGCGAATAATGATTCTGCTCGGATCACTTTGGCAGATGGTAGACCTATGAAGTCGATTTTGAAGAAGCCAAAGTTACCATCTGATGTTCCTGGTAAGGATGGACGTGTGCGGACAGATGTTGCGATTGGTAACCATGCCATTAGGATTGTTGTAGGTTCTGGTAGTTGTTCTAAAGCTGTTGTTCCAAACCCATCAGAGTGGTTTGAGGCTGCGGTTGAACCAGATAGAGTTAAGGGATGTAATGACAGGGAGAGTATCGGTGGGGTTAACATGGAAAAGTCTCAAACTGAAACAAAACAAAAGACTCAGACGGTTAACTTCAGGTCCCTTGTAAATGAGGAACGAGTGGTTAACCATGATATTGTGCTCCCCAAATATGCCATTGATAGTATTTCTAACAGATTTGCGAACTCTCTTGTTGGTTGTTTCGTTGGTAAAAGCATAGCTTTTCCCATTGTTCAAAACTACGTCACTAATACGTGGGGACAATTTGGATTGCAGAACGTAATGAAGAGTGATGAAGGAGTATTTCTTTTTAAGTTTGCATCAAAAGTTGGTTTGGAAAAGGTTCTGGAGCGTAGCCCGTGGATGATAAGCAAGTCTCCTATTATTCTCTCCAAGTGGTCGCCCTATGTTTCAATGACACCAAAGGAAGTTACAAAGGTTTCGGTATGGATAAAAATGCGTAAGGTTCCAGTCGTTGCTTATTCCGAGGATGGTTTGAGCTTGATAGCTACGCAAGTTGGGAAACCTATGATGTTAGATGCATATACTAGCTCTATGTGTAACGAATCATGGGGTCGTATTAGCTATGCTCGTGCTCTTGTTGAAATAAGTGCGGGTACTGATCTTAAAATGGAAGTTAGCATGGCCATCCCTAATGAGGAAGGGGATGGTTATACAAGGGAAGTAATAGGCGTGGAATATGAGTGGAAGCCGCCTCATTGTACGGATTGTAAAATCTTTGGTCACTCACACGAAACTTGTCCTAAAAATGTGAGTAAACCGGTTACTAATGCGACAACAAAGGTGGATCATTCTGATGGTTTTACTGAGGTAAAAAGGAAGAAGGAAAAGGGAAGAAAGGTTGATCAACAGGCTAAAACGAGAAATAGTGGTGGTGATGGTGCTCCTAAGCCAAAACCTAATGCTTTTCGGTTTAACAAGCCACAACCTACTAATTATCGGCCTAAACAGGCCTCGCAAGCTGCCAAAGGTAAATCCGATTCTTTGAAGTCTAATTTGAATCCTTTTGATGCTTTAAATACCTTGAGCGAGGATGATATTAGTGGTCGTCAGCAGCTTATCTCTTGTAAGGGGGTTAAAGACCCAAATGTTGGATCTACTAGGGTGAAGAAAAATTTAGTTTTTTATCCACAACCGAAGATTCACTATTTTACTAGAGATGATACGGATGATGCTAATATGGATGTTGGGGCTGAATGTGGAGCATTTAGCTCCATAGATACTCATAATGAAGATCTCGAGTCTGATGAAGAAGTGGATGAACATATTTTTTCTGGAAGGTGACCAATTTGATATCTGACTGAAAGGTCGTAGTAGGCAATAAATTGTCTTGTTTGGTTAGCATAAGATAGGTGTGTCTTCTTATGTTGTGTTTTGGTTAGTCGCGTTTTTTGTTGCGTGGTCTTATTGAGATTGGTCTGTCAATCTCATTTTGTTTGCCCATGTAACGGGCTGGGTTGTAGGACTTCACCTACACCTTTTGTACTTTAACGGTTTTTTGGTGTAATACATTTTACCGGGGAAACCCTTTACCAAAAAAAAGAGAAAAAAATATGCATATTAATGCTATTCGAACTAACTCTAAAACAAACATAGATAACTATCTGCCGTTATTGGTAATTTGATACTTTCAAACCCTTGTAAGGATCTATGGTAAAAACATGAAAACAAAACAATCGACGTACATTCATTAGATAGGAGTATTTAATCGTGTGAAAACAATCTTGAAACGGTATCCAAGAATATAAGTATAAATATTAGCAACTAATCTACAAACAAATATGTTTTTATATGTTAAGTAATAGTATTTTGGGCTTATGGATAATCTATTTTAATAACTGGCAGATGAAAGAATCGAATCTCTTGATCTTAGCATTCACATTATCAATTCTTAGAAGAAATTTTTTTTTGTATGCACCGTAAATTCAATAAATTAAATTATTATTCTGCTAGTCAAATTCAAGAATTTAGTTTTACAAGATTCGAGATTCTGAATCTGATGAACCCCATTTTGCTCGTAAGGCTAAAGTCTTAGGGCCCGTTAGATTTGTTAATGGGGTGTAATATTTGGAATAAGATTTGGATTTATAAAACTTTGTTCGTAAAAGTAATCAAAAGAAAAGAGGTCAATAATGTGCCAACATATATTATTAGCCATATACACACTAACCCGACATCTAAGTTATCATTTGAGACATCTGACATCAACAGGAAAAGCATTAAATCTAACATAATTTGTTGCTGAAAAAATATGTCAACGTACGGAGACAAATCTTCAAACTGCATAGCAAAAGCAAAACAAACAAAGGAAAAGCAAATAAGAAAAACATCTTCTTTTTGTTTTTATCAAAAGACACGGGGTGGCCAAAAAAAGACGGCTCAACATAGTCACCTAAGTATGAGGATCGAACATGCTTCAATACCATGTTGAACATTGTAAACCCTATAGACATTATGTTTTATTGATTGATATTTAATGCAAATGATCTAAAACCCTAATAAACTCGAAACTCACAAACCGGGGTCGACTTACTAATATATAATCTAATAGTGGTGATGGTGTCTCTCGTTTAACCTCAGTTCAACGGTGTGGTTAACGTGAACTACTTGTTTTGTACCAAAACTCTTGTTGATGGGTGCTAGAGCGTGTCAAAAGGCCTGGAAAGAAGATTGGACCGTGAGCAGGGGCGGCTCAACCTTCTCGGAGGCCTAAAGCGAAACCTTAAGACGAGGCCCTTTTATCAAAGTTTTCTGTCAAAAAATCGTTTATATAATTTTTTTTTCAAGTTTTTATGTTAAACCTTTAATTAGTTTCTCGAAATCAATATAGTATAATATTTCATATACAATTGCTAATTAAGTCAATAAATCTAAGCTTTTAGTGACACTTTAGATCGTTGATAACTTTTAATTAGCTTTACCTTTGAAATACTTTTTTATGCTTAAGAAATTGTTACTGAAATGCTAACATCTTCTATTTACGATATATAAAGTATTTTTGGAAAGAGTTAAATTTTAATTGATTAAGATATCAATCGATGTATCAATTTTTTCACAGATAGAACCCCCCCCCCTCCAAAAAAACATTTAGTTTCAAAAATAGATCTATAATGTTAATGCCTAAACAATTGTTATAATATGGCTTAAAAACCGTTTAAGGTTTAAACGACTACAGTTTTAGCTTGTATTATCTAAGGTCTTTAAATTTTCAATATCAAATAGTAAACCTTAACTATAAATTGATCTTTATTTACTTTCCAGTGACGAAAATAACTTCATTTGCCATTATATATGAAATAATTGATTTAAAATTTCTTCTTCACCCGTTTTATAGTTTCTTGTCAAATTCTCTCATATTTTCTATTTCTACAAATAACTCGTTTTTCATTCAAATTTACGTCCCGCGTTCGTTTTTCTTTAGCAATTTCTTTAGCGAAAACTAAAGCATCTGAAAATCAACTTGTGATTGAAGAATGATACATGAGTAGATAAGAGATAGATATAATAGTGAAAGTATGTTTGTCGTGTGAAAAACAAACGTTGATTCATCAATGTAAATTTGATTATTATCCCACAACTTTAATTTAACCGTATGCTAATTTTTCTGCAAACTATAGGCCTTTTTTATATACGCATTCATTCGCGCTTAAACTTCTAAAATCCAGCTAAAAAATGAAAACTAGAAACAAAAAAAGCCAAGACTTAGATTATTTCACATTTATCAGCTAATCGGGGCCTTGATTAATTAGACTTTTAAAGATGGCGACAAAAAACATGAGAATAAACTTTAATATATATACAAAGTGTAAAAAATCGGGGCCTTAAAAACTTGGAGGCCTAAAGCCCCCCCCCCCCCCCCCCCCCCCCCCCCCCCCCCCCCCCCCCCCCCCCCCCCCCCCCCCCCCCCCCCCCCCCCCCCCCCCCCCCCCCCCCCCCCCCCCCCCCCCCCCCCCCCGGGCCCCCCCCCCCCCCCCCCCCCCCCCCCCCCCCCCCCCCCCCCCCCCCCCCCCCCCCCCCCCCCCCCCCCCCCTAGCTTTACCTGCTTTACCCTTGAGCCACCACTGACCGTGAGAACTATAGTTGCAGGTAAAACATGATTGCCACTTGCTAACATCACACATCTTTAACTTATAATTATAGCTGTTACAAACAATTTAGATCCTAACTCATAAAAAGATATGATATGACGAAATTACAGATCTTACAGTTTTCATAATCATTGTGGGGCATTTATGCAAATTTTTAAAAATGATTAATATAAAGGGTAAGCCAACCGACTAGTTATAAGTTAGTTGTTTTACATATATAACGTATTATTTGGACAAGATGCTTCTTTAGTTTGGTTTAAGTCATTGCTTACCTAAGTTTCAGTTTGATAAAAATAACTGTATTATTTTATCCTCTCCCCTCTTCTCATTTAATTGATATCTATTTGTACAAAATTTATTTGCAAAACTATTTAGACCAAGTGTATAATATTATTACGTTTATATGCTAGAAAATATAACAATAGATCATCAGAATTCTTGCATACGACTTGCAATCAAAAAAACTATGCAAATATACAATTTATCTATGTTTGAAAAGCAATAAGATTTTCAATCAAAAAAAAAGAACGCAAAAAGATAAGTTGGTCATGTTTAGTGAATTAGTTGTCTGCATGAATTCGTTCGTGTTTCTTGTTGTTCTTAAGCAAAATTTATTTTCATGAGACCCGTGTTTTTATGTCTCCAATGGCCAAGTCTCTTAAGATTTTATATGCCCCAAGCCCATCATATTGTTGCCCTCTTTTATAGTCCTTTAAAGGGTGTTTATTTTTGACTTTAACGTCTAGATAGAAAGGAACTAGATGCAACACGAAAGTTCACTTGTTTTATTTCTTATCTTGAAAAGAGATATCCTAAAAAACCTGAATGGGGGGGGGGGGGGGGGGGGGGGGGTAGTGTAAAGAGGATCGCTCCCCATCTAGGATACAATTTCCTCCTTACAAATGGTATCATTTCACTTTCAATGGTTTTTAACCATAAAAAACAAAACCTTATCTTTCATGAACTCCCCTATTCATATACGTCATATGCATATCCCCGGAAAACCACCAAACACTCACCATGAAGACACCTCCTGAACTCAACTGAACCCACCTGGACTCGTCAGCCACCTCCACATCGACGGCAACCACCTGGACTCACCCGCAACACCATCGCTTGTCCATCTATCGGAACAACAAACACCTACACATCGACGGCCACCACCTGCACTCATCCGCACCACTGGTAATCCTTGAACTATTTCATCAATTGTAAAATTAATTTGCTTTATTCTTCATCAATTGTAAAACTGGTTTGTTTATATAAAAATACGTTTGTAAGATTTGCAAATTTTAGGCATTTTTTTAATATTATAAGGATTTTCGTGTGGTAGTTTTATTTTGTTATTGAATTCGATTAAAGTTTACATTTAAAAGATAAGTTGCAAAGCAATTACAGTAGATTTAATGAAAAGACAGATTTATAAGTTAAGGGCAAAATAGTAATTAATCTATTTGTTCATGAGAAGAAAGAAACTCATCCGCACCACTGGTGATCCTTGAACTTCTTCATCAATTGTAAAATTAATTTGGTTTATTCTTTATCAATTGTAAAACAGGTTTGTTTATATAAAAATACGTTTGTGAGATTTGCAAATTTTAGGCATTTTTTTAATGATATGAGGTTCTCGTGTAGTAGTTTTATTTTGTTATTGAATTCGTGTAAGGTTTACATTTAAAAGACAAGTTGCAAAGCAATTACAGTAGATTTAATGAAAAGACATATTTATAAGGTAAGGGCAAAATAGTAATTAGTCTATTTGTTCATGGGAAGAAAGAAACACATTTCCTTCACTCAATCCTTATTCTAGGCAAGCTTGACATTTCCAAACAGGATAAAAAAAAAGAAACAACCCCTTACATTCTTATTTACCTGTATCCTAAAAGTCATCATATATGACGACAAAAAACGCCAGGCTTGGACTATTTTCACAATGAGCTATTATTGTGGGCCACCGACCATCAGTCTTAGTATGTTTTTTTCTTTTTTTTGTTTTTAGAGTAATAAAAGTGGCCTATGTATGTGTCCTCAGAACCTTCATTGTTATCTTTTGTGAACCACCCCATACGGATTTGTTTATAGATCTTTTCCCCAATAGGCAAACATCGAATAATTCGACCGGGTAAATTTGCGATTTTTATATGCCTCATGAATTCAGACCATCTACAAAATCAGTTTCGGTAAGCCAGAAAAAGTATACGATCATTGAGCATACATATCTAAATACTTCTTTATTATTTGATTTTCTTTATATTTATTTGAGATTTTATATGCTTAATTATATATTATAGTTATATTGACTTTACTTTTAGGGTTTAAATTTGGTGAATTTAAGGATTACTGAATTGGGTTAGTTTTAATACAATTTTTTTTGATTTTATGAAACAGCATAGGAGCAAGATTCAATTTTATTAGGCTTTAGTGAATATGGGTATCAACTTCGATATCTCAATTGAATTTTTATGTCGCCAATGACAATAGGGCGGTTTGCTGAGAGAGATGGAGTGGTCAATAGCGCCATGAGAGGCTCAGGAAAGATGATGTATCATCAAATATTAGTCCCACTATAGACATTGTCTCTAGGATTACTAATGTTTTGAAGATATCAAACTTCATAGGATCCAATTTGTCCAATATTCCATCGTCCTCTAATTCTCTTGCAGATTGTACAACTCATCCTATTCATTGTTGACTCTGGATGCACAAAGCACATGACGGGCAATCTAAAGCTTTTGTGTAATTTTGTGGAGAAATTTCTGGGTACTGTTCGTTTTGGAAATGATCAGTTTGCTCCAATTCTTGGTTATGGAGATCTGATTCAAGGGAATGTCACGATCAAACGGGTTTATTACGTCGAAGGCCTCAATCACAATCTTTTCTCGGTTGGTCAATTCTGTGATGCTGATTTGGAGGTTGCTTTCAGGAAATCTACTTGTTTTGTGAGAGATCTTCAGGGAAACGATTTACTAACTGGTAGTCGTGGATCTGATCTCTACACAATATCTCTTCAAGAAACAACTTCATCAACTCCAATCTGTTTCATGGCTAAAGCTTCACCAACTCAAGCATGGTTATGGCATCGAAGGCTTTCTCATCTTAACTTCGATTACATCACCTTACTCTCAAAGAAAGAGGTTGTGAATGGCTTACCTAAGTTGAAATATGTCAAGGATCAACTTTGTTCGTCTTGTGAAATGAGTAAAGCAAAAAGAAGTTCATTCAAGACAAAAGCAGTTCCTAGTTCCAAAGGAAGGCTAAATTTGCTTCACATGGACTTGTGTGGTCCAATGCGCGTTGCAAGCATAAATGGGAAGAAGTATATTCTGGTGATTGTTGATGACTATTCAAGATACACTTGGACTCTTTTTCTACGATCCAAGGATGAAACACCAGAAGTTCTCAAAGACTTTCTCACGATGATTCAACGCAATCTTCAAGCTCAAGTTATTACTGTCCGTACTGACAGAGGCACGGAATTCTTGAACAAGACACTCCATGCTTATTTCAAAGAAGAAGGCATTGAACATCAAACTTCCACTCCTCGAACACCTGAACAGAACGGCGTTGTCGAAAGACGGAACCGTACTCTTGTTGAGGCTGCTCGAACGATGCTTTCAGCTTCTAAGCTTCCATTATCATTTTGGGCTGAAGCAGTTGCAACCGCATGCTATACTCAGAACAGATCAATCATCATATCCTCTTATGGAAAGACGGCATATCACATCATAAATGACAGGAAACCTTCAATAAAACATCTTCACATCTTTGGTTGCATTTGTTACATAACTAGAGATGGGGAAAATCTGGATAAGATGAAAGAAAAAGGGGATCCATGTGTCATGGTGGGATATTCTACTCAGTCGAAGGGATATCGTGTTTACAACAAGAGAACACGCTTAATAGTTGAGTCCATTCATATCAAGTTTGATGAAATCAAAGAAATGATGTCTGATCACAACAGTTCAGACCTCGCACCTCAACGACAAGAGATGTCTGTTGAAAATGTCTCTTTAGGCCTCGTTCCTCAAGGACAAAAGGCGTCAGATTATGACAACTTTGACCCCGTGCCTCCAAGACAAAATGTTGTTCCTACAGCAGAAAAGAAAGATTCGTCACAACAAGGGTTAGAATTTCTCTTCACCCCTTTACTTAAAGATTATTATAATCCAACACACGGTCTTGCTGAGGAAAACAACAATGATCAAGCATCGAATACATCGGTTCAACAAGATGAATTTTTTAATCCTTTTTGTATACGGGTACAAGAAATTGGTGAGTCTTCCTCACGCAACATTGATAATACCGATGTGCATTCATTTCAACCACAAAGTCATGATTACCGATGGACCAGAGATCATCCATTAGAACAAGTTCGTGGAAATCCAACCATGCCAGTTCAAACAAGACGACAGCTTGCCACAGATCCTGAAATGTGTATGTTCGCACTCACAGTGAGTATTGTTGAACCGAAGAACATTAAGGAGGCAATGACTGATTCTGCATGGATCGAAGCAATGCAAGATGAACTTTATCAGTTCAACAGACTAAAAGTCTGGGAACTCGTTGACAAACCATTTGGCAAGATGGTTATTAAGCTAAAGTGGTTATGGAAGAACAAAAAGGATGAAGATCAAACTGTAATTCGCAACAAAGCGCGACTTGTAGCTAAAGGTTATGCTCAAAAAGAAGGTGTTGATTTTGAAGAATCATTTGCACCAGTTGCTCACTTAGAAGCTGTTTGGATTTTCATTGCCCACGCAGCACACAAGTCTTTTCCAATCTATCAGATGGACGTGAAAACAGCATTTCTTAATGGTCCACTAAAGGAAGAGGTTTATGTTGCTCAGCCGGAAGGGTTCGTTGATCCAGATCATCCAGAAAAAGTCTACCTTCTAAGGAAAGCTTTGTATGGATTAAAGCAAGCTCCAAGAGCCTGGTACGATGAACTATCAAACTTCCTGATGTCCAAAGGCTTTACTAAAGGTACAATTGACCCAACTTTATTCAAGATAAAATACGGGGAGGATATTCTACTAGTGCAAATTTACGTTGATGACATAATTTTTGGGTCTACAAACCCTAAATATTCAAAAAGATTTGAAAAGTTAATGCACAGTCGATTTGAAATGTCCTTAATGGGGGAGATGAAGTTCTTTTTAGGACTACAGATCCACCAGTCCCCAAAAGGTATTTTTATCAATCAGGCCAAGTACGCTTTAGAGATTCTGAAAAAGCATAATATGGACAACTGTCACTCCATTGGTACACCATTGGCTACTAAACCCAAACTAGATGTAGATTTGAGTGGAGAACCCGTAGACCAATCTGATTATCGTAGTAAAATCGGGTCACTCATGTACTTGACATCTAGTAGACCAGACTTAGTGCAAGCAGTATGCTATTGTGCACGTTATCAAGCACGACCAACTCAAAAGCACCTCAAGGAGGTTAAAAGAATCTTTAAATACCTAAAGGGTACCATTAACATGGGACTCTGGTATCCAAAGGATTCTGGCTTTGAACTAACAGCATTTTCAGACGCTGATCATGCCGGATGCCTTGATACTCAGAAAAGCACTTCTGGAGGGATACAGTTCCTTGGTGATAAACTTGTAAGCTGGATGTCAAAGAAACAAAACTGCACTGCAATGTCTTTAGCAGAGGCAGAGTACATGGCGTTATCTGCAAGTTGTGCTCAAGTAATGTGGATGAGGAGACAACTTCAAGATTATGGCTTCAACTACAACAAAATACCGTTGTACTGCGACTCTCAGTCAGTCATAGCAATCTCATGCAACCCCCGTACAGCATTCGCGAACAAAGCACATCCATACTCAATATCATTTCATAAAGGAAAAGGTTGAAATGGTATAATTGAATTATATTTTGTCAGAACTGAATACTAATTAGCTGACATGTTTACGAAAGCCCTTCTTGAGGATCGATTTAAGTATCTTGTCAGAAGAATTGGTATGAGATGTTTGACTCCAGCTGATCTAGAGGTTCTAACAAATAAGACTACTTGATATCATCATCAAACATCACCATGTAAATATTTTTGGGAAAAGCAAAATACAAAAATATAAAACTTTAAAAAGAAAATACAAAATCAAAAAAAACAGAAAATTTCTGAAAAGATTCTTCTCGAGATGTCTCTTGGAATCGATAACATTTACGTGCTTAGAAATGTCGATTAACATTGACACGGGTGTGTAAATGAAGTTCGAGCAAGAGTTGCAAATAATTTCAAAACATGTCATTTCTAATTTTCTAAATGGCTTATGTGCAAATATCAGTACATAACCCGGACTTCAAATAAAGGAAGGTTTATAACTTATCCTCATAACGAGAAAATTAACGTTTCTCGGTCTTGAGCTGTTCTTACAAGACATTCAATGTTTGTAGCTCAAGAAAAAGGATAGTGTACGTATCAGTGCGCTTACCTTACCGTTAAAAGAGAAATCCTCTAACATCTGGTTTTTCAAAAAGTTGAACATAATTTTTCAAGAATTTCTCGATGACAATCCATAATCTTTCAAAATATTTGTGTTCAACACGCCATTCCCTCACAATGTTTACTTTCAAAAGACAACAGTTTCTCAATTGGTCCTCCTATTTTATGTGGGGGAGTTTTTCGAAAAACAAAAGTTTTAATGTTCTTGGATACATCTATTCAACGACCATTACTTTTGTATTCAAAAAACATTATCAAAAAAGGGTTTACAAACCATTTCATGATGACCATTATTTTTCTCCCAAGATTTTTCAAGACATATTTTAATCATTAGGTATTTCAAAAACAAAGTGTTTTTTACTTATTTAAAATAAGGGAGAAAAATGTTAATAAATATGATCTATCGACTCATGTTTTGATGAGAAGAAAATGTTTTATGGTTCGATTCTTATACCAAACAACATCTTAATTTCACGACGATTCTGAAGTATAAGGTGGTTAGGTTAGAATCAATCCTAATGATCCAACCAGACTAGGGGATTCTACCCAAGATAATCCAAAGTTAGAAATAGCAGTCCTTAGTATGATTGGGTGATGAATGTATATGGAATAATGCTGACTAAGATTGAGCTAACTTGGTAACAATCACAACAGTTGTTAGTAATGAAGTCCTGGTAGCATGAAGGCGTTGAAGAATGAAAAAGAAATGTATGGATAAAGGGTCTAAAGAAAGAAGCCCTCCACACAACTTAAGGCAGAAACCAGGTCAATACATATGCTGTCAGAATCACAAGTTGATTGCTGACATTGAAAACGACATCATGGACCCAATGATGCAATGCACAACCCTTCCCAGCCATTCGGGTTTTTCAATCAGAAGAAACTTGTAACATTTGTCACGGTGATTACCATAGGTTATCTTTATTAACATCTCATTCTGAGATCGTTTGATATTGAATAGGTGGCCAAATATGCTCCAGATTCCGTGTACTAAAACCAAAATGGCACTAATCGAGTTCTAGAGCCAAGTGATCAATAAAAATCTCGTTAGGACACATTCCATTTCAAACATTGTTGAAATCATCAAGTCACAAGTGTGATCATGAGTCCTACGCTAATATCATTGGTGATATTTGCCAAAACAACGAGTGATACTAATGTTATTCACAATGAAGATTGAAATCCTGCTTGTGGCCTGCTTCAAACAAGCTCTTGGTAGGTGACTGTTGCTAGATTCTATTTGAATCAAACTTGTGCAACTGGATATTGATTTGGTCCAGTAAATGAAAATGACGGTTGATGAATTTTAATATAAACATGGACACTCTCGAAGTGTTACAAAACTCTTTACGAGTGGACACGTCGATTGATTTTCCAAATTCAATTTTCGCGTTTTTCCTAATGTAAACCTGCAGGTCAAACGGTGTAACTGGCAACTCAATCCCATTATAAATGCTCAATCTACGAAGACATTCTATCTTGAATGCTTAAAGATTTAAAGACAGACTTCCAAACGGCAACCTCAATCCCATTCAAATGCTCAATCTACAAAGACATACTATCTTGAAAGCTCAAGATTTAAAGACAAAGACTTCCACAAACTCTGAAATAAAGCGTTCAAGATAATGCAATAGTATAAGCATGTTGGTCAAAGACACAAGATCGCAAGATGGCTTAGCCAATCTCAAAGCATGAAGGAGTGTCATCAATGAACTCACTTCGGGGGAGATTGTTAGCCTCAATTTTATTGAGTCAATAAAGGAAGCTCGTTCCTGTGTTCAAGACCTCACTTCGGGGGAGATTGTTAGCCTCAATTTATTGAGTCGAACAAGGAAGCTCGGTCACTCTACGATGGAGCTTCGGTCTCTAATTAGTTAACGTTGTAATAGGATATTATTGGAAATCGGGCTCGCTAGTGAATCTAATATTGTATATATTTCGGGTTTAATCCCAAGCAAAACCCGAGCTCGAGTCCTAGTTAAATATCCCGCGCGTCACTTTTAAGTGTCGGGGTATATAAGGAACTTTTCCACTTGGAAAAGTTAGTTGTTCATTTTCTAAATAATTCCATTTTCCATATTCTCTCATCTCTCTCTCTCTTCTTTCTCTCTCTAGAACAACTCCTCTCTTTCTCATTTCTAGTTCTTGATCCGTGATTGATTCGTGTTATGAAGTGTTAAACGGGATCCTACAATTTAGTTTTAAGTAGTTCTGATTAAGTATTAATAATAGATTTCACATGTATTAGATAAGTTTTGTTAAGTTTTTAGGTGATTTATATCAAAAATTATAGGCTGCAGGATCTTAAGTTGATTCAAACAGCCTATTGATCAATTGCTTTAAAAATGTATTTGAGGTATGGGTATGTAGTTCAAAACTAGTCTCATTATCTAACTGTTTTGAGTTGTTGAATTCGGAATAGCCTCTTAAACAAAAAGGATCAGTCAAGTAAACTTGTTAATAAACTTGTTTTTAGGATCTGAACTTGCAGATCAATAGAGGTTATAATCTAGTTTGCATCTTTTTTTAGTTCTTAGTTTGTCTAAGTAGCTTTTGTGTCTTAAAATCACAAGTCTGTTTTGTAAAAGAAAACCAAAAATCCAAAAATATTAGTTCATACTGTCATTTTTATTTTCCCTTTTCAGCTTATTCTCTTAATTAATTAGCTAAATCTCAGCTTATTTAGTTTAATTGAGTGTCAAAATTTATCTGTTTTCTGGTTTTGAGCTTATTTTCAATGCTTAACTGTCCTTAAATCTAGCTTAAAATATGCCAAAAACCAAAAAAATATTGAAACTGCTTATTGCTTATTCTGCCCTTTAGCTTATTACTATGGCTTATTTTTTGTCCTTATTAGCTCATTAAGTCTGGTTTAGGTCTGGTATTGCTTATTAGGTTTATAAGCTAGCTTATTTGGTCTAATAGCTTAAATTGTCTTAATCTTAAAACCTTAAAGGCTTTTAAGTGAAGCTGAGTTTTATCTCAGCTTATTCCTGGTTTAATTGTGCTTTTCAGAAAAAGTCCTAGTTATAAAACTTGCTTATTTTCATGTGCTTTTTAAGTTTTTGCAAAAAGATTTAAAAAAAGTTTTACAAAAACCAAGGTCCAGGACTCGAACCTGCGACCTTAACCTTTTATACCAACACCTCAACACACACACACACACACACTCCTCATCCATCTGCCCTTGGGACTTTTTCAATAAAACTTTGCAACATTTATTTTTTAAGGGTAGTTTGGCTTGTTAGCCTTATAAGCTGTTAGGCTTATTAACTGCTTATTTATAAGCAGTTTTTCAAAAGTCTTATTTTTCTTGCATTTTTCATAACTTAACGTATTTTCTGTAATTTTTTAGAATTTTTATAAATATTTTTATTATTTTTAATAATATTTTTATATTAAAAGTGTTTTTAATTCATAATAATTTAATTAAAAATCAAAAAATATAATTCTTTTTTCTGAAATTTTCTTTTATCATTTAGGTCTTTTAAAAATTAAATTTGCTTTTCTAGGGTTAAAATTTGATGTTTTAGGTTTTTAGGTTGCGTTTCTAAAATCCCGTTAACGTTTTTTGTGTTTAATTCGTATTCGCTTTAATTGTTGCTTGTTTTTATTTGTTATTTGCTTTATATTTGTAGAAATTAGAATCCAAATTGAAAATCTTAATCTATTCAAAATCCCGATTATAAACGTCAACAAAAATTTCAATTCACGCCTCGTCGGAACAAAAACGACCCGGGAAACGACTAGAAGGGGTTACTTTCGAAATCGATACTTCCGGAATTATATTTTATTTGTGAGTTGGTTTATCGCTTGTTAAAAGTGATTTGCCGATTTACCTATTATATATACATATATATGTATACATACATATGTATGTATACATACATATGTATGTATACATACATATGTATATATAACTTCCAGAATTATATTTTATTTGTGAGTTGGTTTATCGCTTGTTAAAAGTGATTTGCCGATTTACCTATTAAATATATATCTATATATATGTATATATATACATATATATGTATATATATATATATGTATATACATATATATGTATATATATATATATATATATATATATATATATATATATATATAACTTCCGGAATTATAT
>BQNB010011490.1:0-42916 GCA_026074375.1 Tanacetum coccineum | reverse complement strand
CACAGGGAGCATATTTGCAGATTTCTCTATATATATATATATTCCTGTGTAATTTTTATTATAATAATTATTATTATTATAACATTACATAAAGTTGGATGAGAGTCTAGACACTAGTTATGCTCCCACTCTTTTCTGAATACAGAAACTCACTCTACGAAAGATAAAAGTGCCACTCTTAACATTATTTGAGTGACTAATAGAAAGAGACTTAATGCGTGAAAGTGTGTCTAAAGCATCCTTATCAAATTCCCCGAAGGTGGAGAAAGCAAATGGGATGCATTTATATCCATTGTCCGCACATATTGACGAGTACTTCCTCTTTTTCTTTTCAACGGCATTGTGTAAGGTTACAGCAGGGGCCAGGAATTCGGTCTCGCACCAGAAAGGAAGAGATGTCGGTCACGTCCAAACATGCATCTTGGAGCTAGTTAAATAATAAAAGGTCTGTGGGTCGTAGATCCTTCCCATCCGCTGAGAAGAAATCCATTGGAGCCTCCTTACACCCCATGATCCCGACTTTGGAACATATTTCAACAAGAATATCACGCACCAGGTTATGTCTGAACTTCACTCCTACCTCACTAGAACAGTGGACTACATGGTCTCCCCATTGTTCCATCTGATGCAAATTGCAACTCAGGCAAAGACTACCTTCAGAGAACATAGGTACTGCAAGCCTGTAGCACAACACAGAGCGGAATTGACGATGGTTCATCCTCTGTCCCAAGCCATCGATATCTGTTCTTTCTTTTTTTTGAAACTATAAGATTACATATGCTATTTTTGATCTTATTTACCAATAGTAAAGATCATAAAACTCGAATATCTTTTTTCATCTTCAACTTATTTAAACTCGTTTTGAAATTAAGAAACATAATTGAACCCCAGATAGGTGGTGACAGCGGTTGTTGACAGGTGGTAGTGGCGGCAGACATGATGAAGACAGGTGGTAGTGGCAGCAGACGTGATGAAGACAGGTGGTGGGCGGTGTTATTTTTGAGGAAGAAGTGAGTTTGGAATTAAAAAGGAAAAGTGAGTTTCATGAAGAAAAAATTATAGCCATATATTTTAAATAAAAAAAGAGAAATAAATGAGAGATGCTTGGAATTAAAATATGTTTTTGGTGTGTTATATATATGTGAAAGGACAAAACTACTTTGTGATTTACCGGTCAATTAACAGAGTTATTGGTCAAAGGACCAAACCCGCAACAAGTCAAAACGATAGGGAAAAGATTCGAAAAAAAAGTTTCAAGGACTAAATCCGTGATACCCGACAAAACAAAAGGACCATTCAACTAATTAACTCAAAAGATATATATTCAAGAAGAGGTTTATATATTGAAGAGGGTAGCAAATCCTTATAAACTGGTGACAATCTCATGAGTCCAATATATTCGGTTTTACTTGGTTCGACTTATTAGTCTCAATTTGTTGAATGTAACTAGGGGTGTGACCGAGTCAAGCCGAGCTCGAGCTTGACAAGGCTTGAGTTTGGCTCGAAAATTTTAAGATAGGTTTGAGCTTGGCTTGATAGCGTGACGAGCTTTAATTATCCAGGCTTGAGCTCGACTCGAGTAAAGCTCGAGCTCGGCTCGAAAAGCTTGAATTTATATATAAACATTAATTTCGATATCCAAACTCATCAATAAATTAAAAAAAACGAAATAAGTTCAACTTATACAAAACATTCGGGAGTATTAGGGATTATATTGTCCTACAAATATTTAGTTATTATACCAATATTCACGTTAGCCTTAAGGTTGTTTATATGAATATATGTATATTAAAAATACATATGTTTTTGAAGGTTCGAAAAGCTCGATAAAAGCTCGAGCTATTAAAAGCTTGAGCCCGGCTCGTTATGTATTTCAAGCTCGTTTATTAGGCTGGGGCTCGCGCTTGAGCTTAATAAAAGCTTGACTCAATCGAGTCAAGCTCAAGCTCAAGCTCGAGTTGCTTGATAAAGGCTTGCCTTGTTTGCACCCCTAAATGTAACAAATAAACGCTATACGTGGGTATTACAAGCATCAGAAGACGTACATATTAATGATCCTTTGTCGACTTGTACTAACTCCTTTTATCTAGCTTATTGATAGCTTAATGATCAATGATCGTTCAAAAGAAAAGAAATAAGCATCCGGAGAAATATATGGATGTATTGCCTCTGACCATACCTATCATTTTCGAATTCAAACATCACATACTCCATAAACTACACTTTCTTACCAAACCGAGACAAATGATGTGTAGGTCTTGTCTTGAAAGAATTGTGCTCGGCTTAAAAGATATAATGGATGCCTACACAGCATATTCTCTCAGTTTAGTGTTCTTAGCAATTTTTTCAGTAATATCTTTGATCATCAACTCGACATTGAGGTGAGAAGAACCCCCTTCCTCCATTGCTCTTTTTGCCAGCACCTTAAATTCTCCAGCTCTCTTTCTTCTTTCTTCTCCCTCCTCTCCGTCATTCATCAAATGTTCCACAGCTATCTTGACATCTTCTCTATTCACCAACACTTTTACTATATCTCGCTCTGTGAACAAAACTGGAACCTCTACACCAATTTTCACGCCAATTTTCAAAATATCTGTGACAAATCTTTCGTTTAGAAACTGGTCTGCAAATTGTGGCCATGTAACCATTGGAATCCCAAAAGAAATCGCTTCAAGAGTTGAGTTCCACCCACAATGCGTAATGAAGCACCCGATGGCTTGGTGTGACAGTATCAAGATTTGTGGTGCCCAACCACGTATCATTAGCCCTCTTCCTTTTATCCTTTCTTCATATCCTTCTTCTGAGATCCATTGCTCAAATTCATGACTTGTGTGCCTAATGAACCAAATAAAGGGCGTGTTTGATAATTCCAATCCCAACCCAAGCTCAATGGCTTGTTCTGTGGAAGCATGCGATAGACTTCCCAAGCAAACGTAGACTACGGAACTTGGCTCCCTTGAATCCAACCATTTTACACAATCATGCTCATTGATCGCAGCCTTGTTTCCCCTCTCAGATATATCTTGGAAACTTTTGTTGCATAGTGAAACCGGACCAATGCACCACACCTTTTTATCTTTTGCCTTCTTAAATGCCTCAACATATTTGGGCTCCATCTCCTCGAAGCTATTAACCACAATCCCAAATGAAGTTTTCTCGGCTTCTTGCATTTTTTCAAAAAGCTCTGTGGTTTCTTTTGAGTCTCCTCTTCCCCAAGTGGAAGCCTGAGGTTTGGTCACTTCAATGCGGTCAGGAAGGCCAGGCATTACAAAATACTCCGAGTTTGACTCGATTTCATCTAATACATTAGTATTTGTGGCTACGTGAATGCACAAGAACGTGAAACATCCTGGTCCATAGAAAACAATCCTCGGAACATTTAACCTCTTTGCCACATCATTAGTCCAGGGTAAACAACCATCTGAGATAATGCAACTTGGAGGTGGACATAAAATTTGCAGCATTTTTTCGGCTGGTTTTTCTAACATATTCATTGCCCAGACCATATTCACCGCGTGTGCAGCTGATGGAAGCAAGTCAAAATTCTCGCATCCTTCTGGCAAACCAACTTCAACAGTTGGTAGTGGCAGTTCAAGAACTTGAATCTTGAGCTTAGATATAATGGCACGATTAATGACAGATTTAACACGATTCGCATTTACAGGACTTGTGATTATAGTAACTATAACACCATGCTGGGCCAGTATCCGGGCCATATCCACCATTGGTATAAGATGACCTTGAGCCATCAGTGGAAACAAGACAAAGTGAAGGTTTTTCGCAGGAGAAGCCATGGTAGTTTCAAGACTTGGTTTTCTGATGGTTCTGGTGAAACTACTTAAGTATATATTTACTTCTTTAAAACATGGAAAGCATCACTATATATAAATGATTACCATGTGTCTTTTTGCTTTGTAGTTATCAAAAATGATTACTCGCTAAATAACATTGAAATTACATAGAGAGGTTAGATGATAACTACAGTTTGATGCTCATGTTGGCCAGCCAAAACATTGGACGTATTGCTATTAAAAGAAGCTCGCAAAAGTATATGTTTGGCAACATCCGCAACCTATGATGTGAGATGTGAATGGTATGCCAAACGTAATCAGCTAGCATACATCGACACCTTAAGAATCTAACTGTTCGGCTGTATCTAGCTACCACCATCATTTTGGTCGCTACAAAGTAAACATGCACAAAATATAAATAAATCCTGACAAAATCCCCAGTAATTGTTTCGAGGGATCTACATATATATAATTAATTAACGATAACTACGAGATAAACTCACCCATATCACTTCTAAGTTCTAACCACTCATATACTGAAAGTGAAAACGATGTACTTGTTAGCGGATAATATTTGTCTACGCCCATTAATTGTCTTGTGTTGGAAACCTAACACACTTTACACGTCGTAAGGATACTCGTTACAATTGTCAACCTACACGTCGTAAGAATACTCGTAACAATCGTCAATTTAAGGTGTATCAATTTTAATAAAGGCTATCGTAGGTTTGGCAATATTTATAAGTTCCCGCATGCTCCAAATCCTTCACGTGATAGTTCAAGGTCAAGTAACAACTCTCGATCCTTCTGGCCACTTCTGCCCACCACGACCCACCAGGTTATGGGTCGTCTGGCCGGCTGGCCCAATTATTGGGCCGAAACCCAATTCGGGTAATCACAACCCGCTAGATAAACCCGCAGGCCAAACCCGGCGGTGTGGCAGTTAAATAACTGTCATTTGACAGTTATTCTCAAGGGACACATCGGTTCACCAACCGACACAACTTTTAGATTGTACCCTTTCATTTCATATAAATAGAACAGAAAAAATTGTAAACGTTTCAGTATGATGACAATGATGAATGATTAATAGAAAATTCCAGATTTTTCTTGTATTCGGTATATTGATGATTAAAGATCCATAAAAATGGGTCAACAGTTGGTACCAGAGCAAAACCTGGGGACATTTGAGAAGGAATCAACATCGTGACTTCATCCAGAGAAAGATAAAAAGAGAAAGACAGGATCACTTAGGGGGCTGCATAAAGCAAATCTCAGAAGGTTGCAAAGATATGCTAAAGAAGGAATTACAGGGAATTATGGTGTATAACAAAACCCTAAACCAACCACAGTTGACAAACATGGAACAGGACAAATACAAGAACTACAAGTGCTTTCAATGTAAGCAATTGGGGCACATCATCAAGTTCTGTCCTATGGACGACAAGGATGAAGACATAAATGTAAAGACAGACACAAGGAACCTTGCAAGAGGAAGAATGGAAGGGTTTAAGACCACCAAGCCATCTGTAATGCTTAAATACCCTGAAAGCATCCACTTCTCCACAACATGCATGATCAAAGGTACCGATCTTGCAAACTGGGATGATATATGGTATGTAAGCAATCGAATAGATAGGCATGTATGCTATAAGTTGGATTTTTTCTGCAATATTAAGGAAGATTTTCTAGTCAAGGAATTAGAGAACCAAAGAAAACTCCTTTTCACCTATGGAATTGGTGAAGTTTTGATAGAAGATGGTGGCCAAGGATGTTTAGTACCTGGTGTGCACTATGCACCAGAAGTTACCCTGAATATACTTTCAATTGATTTACTTGAAAAGCAAGGTTTTGAGGTTAAGTATGATGGCAACAGATGCACCTTGTCCTGCATGTTCAATAACAAGGAAATTCAGTTCTTTGATGAAGACAAAATGAGGACAATGCAGAACAAGTACATTGAAGATTACTTTGAATCACTTACTAAGAAGAATGAAGGCATAGAAGAAGACTTGATCAAGATCAAAGGAAACCTTTATTCAACAAAGGTTCGGACCTTTAATGACTATGTAACATTTCTCAAATTGATCAAACAAGATGAACAAACAAGATGAAATTGTAGAGCCAAGATGGGACTTCTCAGAGATATGTTTCATAAGGTAGTAAAATGATATACAATCACTACCTAGAGAGATCACTATCCGACCTATCCCTCTAACAATAAATGCGAATTCAGATCCATATTATTTTATCTTAACAAACTAATAGAAAGGATTGGAGGATATCTGTCAGTGTAGCACTGTTTGGCAAGAATTTGACACAATTGGTGAAATTTTGGGACTGTCTAAGAGATAATGGAGAAGAGGTTAAAGAATGCTACTGTGGAAGTTTTGATGACTTTGTAATCTTACTTTAACAACTGCAAGAGCCACCCTAAACAAGGATACAAAATACCCTTGTGTGAATCTGCATGGAAAGGCAGAGAAGAGACAGAAGAGATTGTCTTAAAGAACCACCAATGGGACTTTGGTCTGAAAATGGTGCAAACCTATGACTAGGAGCCCTGCATTTCCTAAAAGAAAGAAGACATTGGTAGCATTTTGGTGTCAAACTAGAAGACACAACAACAGTCAATAAAGGCCAAACTTAACCACACACCACAAAAAGTCAGAACGCTGCAAGGAATGTAATTCAGGGACCATCCCATCAAGAAGCTAGAGAAGAAGGATCAGGCACCAAGAATAGCACTAGTAATGACTTCACAATCATCACTTAAGGAATTATCAGATTCAAGGCTATAATCTTGGAGGGAGACTGATGGAAGACAAGATCATAAACCTTCATTATGTTATTACTTTATGTGAGTTAAAAACCTTAGTATATGTTTTAGTTTTAAGTATGCAGACATGGTTTTGGGTCTGCGGATACTAATATGGGAAAATGTTGTAATTCGACCCATTAAAAGTCACTATACAGTTTAATATATGTTTAAACATGTTATTATACAGTTATTTAGGGAAAAAGGTAATGACTCCTTAGTTAACCATCCACAATGGCTTATCTTCATGCATCTTTTCAGTTAGTATATAATAGATAGGATTCTGTATTATGTAAATTCAATTCAAAGTAACAAACAAAGGGGTGTTTTTTTTTATGTTTTTTGTGTATATTTATATCCTCTCTTTTTAGAACCCATTTACCACATACTACATCATACTCATACCAACACCCTCCCTATTTATCAGACAGTCTAAAAACCTGTTCCTACTCTAACAAATGGCCAAGGATTACAAGGAAGTCCTATGGGCCTACCCTACATTGGTATCATAGCCTTTGGTAATAAACCAAGATCAATCATATAACCATTCTTTAAGAAACACATTATTGTGTTCTTTTTCGAATCAAAACGGCACCAAGGATTTTTTCTAGAAAACGTTTTTGCAAATCATACAAACACAATCTCTGTGTTTGTCAAAACGTTTTAGCATAAGGCGAATCTGACAAATCGCCGCTAAGTGAAGAATCACTGGCAACGAAGGGTTTCAACCCTGCAAATCCTATCAAACAACAAACGGAAAAATAGAACCCCAAAATCAAAGGGATTAGCCATTTTTTCCTATCACCGATTCGAAAAATAGAAACCACAAAATTGGATAACGCGAAGTCATCACAAAACGGACACAAATCAGAATCAAAAGGAGCGAACACACCTGATTCTGAAGGAAACAAGAACCGCACCCTTAATCGAACCCTCAATCGATTCGTGTTACCCACAATCATCCATATCTCGAACGAATTTTCAAGATCCCCAATTTGCGAAACCCTAATTTCGCACAACAAATCAAGGGAGTACCAGTGGTTCGAGAACACAACCACCGGAGAAGCATACGATCGAGAACATAACCCCAGGGTTACTCGATACTTTTGGTTGTAAGAACCAGAGAAGGGAAGGAAGAAGGAGACGAACTCCCCAAAGAGATAAGAAAGAAAGGAGGCGGGTTATAACAAAAAAAGGAGGACACGAGGGTTAATATTAACCCTAAGAGGTTTTCAAAACCAACCCCCCACTTTCATTTATTTTATATATCAATTTAGATATATATAGGTTTAGGCTATTGACATAAGTTACCCCTTAGATATTAGGATTGTAACTTTGCCTAAAACCCGAAGATAGAAATATAGTAGTCTAAAAATTACACGGCCTACTGTATTGGAAGAATAAATTTTAAGGAGTAATTAACCTTAGGTTATTCGATTTTAAAACTTCAAAACTTCTTATTTGGTTTATGATAAGAAATTTTTTAAGATTTTACTTATTTGGATTATGATAAGTAATATATAAAGCTTTAAGATATTTAAGGTTTTCAAAACCATCTTATTTGGATTATGATAAGAAAATTTTCAAAACTTCTTATTTGGTTTATGATAAGAAAATTTCAAGACATCTTATTTGGTTTATGATAAGAAATCTTTTTTTTAAGATTTTACTTATTTGGCTTATGATAAGTAATATATAAAGTTTAAGAGTTTTTTCAAAAAGATTAAAGTTTCTAAGATTTAAGGTTTTATAAAGTTTTTAAAGGTTTAAAAGATTTTAAGATTTACATTATTAAGTTTTTAAAGAATTATAACATTTTAACAAAGTTTTCAAAGGTTTTATAAGAATATTATATCAGATTCAAGATAATCAAGTTTTAAATATGTCCGGGAAAGATGATAAAGAAAAGATGGAAATTTCTCACAAGATTACAATGAAGAAATAAGAAAGCCTAGAGATTTTAGCAATGTAAAATGCTACAATTGTAATGAATATGGACATTATGCCTCACATTGCCGTAAAAGAGATCAAAGACGAGAAGCATCGAACCTTGTGGAAGAAGATCTAGAACCAACATTGTTAATGGCATCCACAAGCTTCAACAAGACTCAAAGAAAATCTAGCAAGGATACACCAACAAATAAAAGTATTTGGTTTGCTAAAGACTATGATCATGAAGACTCAAAGTTTGGAGAAATTATATTAGAGGAAGATGAAGGAGGACATGATCAAGACTATGATAAACTAAGTATGGAAGACCAACAAGTCGAAGAAAATAAAGGAAGAAAGCCTAAAGTCAAGACACACTTTTGGAGCATTATTATTTCAAAAGTGGCTCAAAAGATCAAACGAAAATGAAGACATTGAAGACACAGCGTTTGTGATTACGGGGGAGAATATTGGGCCGAAACCCAATTTGGGTAATCACAACCCGCTAGACAAACTCGCAGGCCAAACCCGGCGGTTACATGGCAGTTAAATAACTGTCATTTGACAGTTATTCTCAAGAGACACATCGGTTCACCAACCGACACAACTTTTAGATTGTACCCTTTCATTTCATATAAATATAACAGAAAAATTTGTAAACGTTTAAGTATGATGACAATGATGAATGATTAATAGAAAATTCAGATTTTTCTTGTATTCGGTATATTGATGATTAAAGATCCATAGAAATGGGCCAACACCAATTGGGTTGTATTCAGCCAACTCTTCAGCAAAACACCCAACTACACATTCTGTTCCAACAAACTCGGGTCATTAAACATTATTTTCTCATACTTTTACTGCCATGACTATAAGGATCCTAGCAATGGTGAATGGAACATGGATACATGTGCCATTTCTCACTTTAACATTTCTACTAATTCATTACAATAAAAACAAGAACGCGCATTGGGGGTTTCCCGGAGCCCATTATCGTCAGGAAAACCCCGCTAAACGACAAAAAACCCATGCGACTTTCGTTGACCGAGACCACATTTGGTATACTTTTTGGTCAAACTTGACCAAAAGTATCCCCGACGACATGTCTCCAGAGAACTTTTGGCCAAGTTTGACCAAAAAGTATTCCAAATGTCCTATCGAAAATTCTGGTGGTAAGTTGTCGCGCTAAGGTTTTCCCGACGACAAGTCCTCGGGAAACAGTTTGACCATGTTTAACTAGTGTGATTAGCGGTTAATGACAGGGGGTGACGTGTAATTTTGTTTCCCCGACGACATGTCATCGGGGATATGTTAGACCAAAACGTTAACCTTATTTAGCGTTTGAACCGCGTAATTACCCGTGACCATATCCTAGTGGTGTCAAAATATATAGTAATGCCAAGATAAAATAACCAAAATAGCTATTATATCGTCAAACAGAACGGTGTTAAACCATAAAACCAATTGTCATTTCCGAACTTTACAGGTGGTTCGGAAGCTTTCGAAAATGATATTAAGTTTTGTTACACTGTCAAATTCGATCTAAATTCATATAATATTGTTGCACTACGTATGATGCGGTCGTCGTAGGACTTCTACACGAAGTTTTACAACTTCCTAGGCAGAGTACCTAACCGTTGTAGTAGTAGTATAGGCAAGACTCGGGGGTTGTTATCGTTCTCTAGAGGAATATGTTGGGAATGCTTGATCACGGTCTAACAGAATTCTAGAGGTTGAGAGAAGATTATTTTTGTGTTTTTATATTTTATAGAAAGTAGGTAAATCTATGGTTTGAGAGGTTGGTTTGTTTAACTACTAATTAAACTTATATCTAATCTACTGGTGATAGCTTTATGATAGTTAAATGTATTTACTTAATCATGCATTACTTATCAGATTGCTTCTCGTAATCCTGTTGCCTTGTCACACTTGTGATGATCTATGTAAGTATTTCCTAGGTCATGAACGGATTACACTAACCCGCCGTCTATTTAATATTCGTTAAAGAAACTCACAAGTAATGTAGTATGAAGACTATTACAAGGCACCTAAGAGTATATTAAATGCGTATGAAATATCTTAAGAAAGATCAACCATATAAGGGGGTAAGATAGTATGAATACTGTTACCCGATGGTATCCTTTCTACGCACTTGCGTTTCCCTAGACGTGTCTACAGCGATACACACAAAAGTTGGTTTTCTAAAGCCTAACGCGCACATTCATCAACAAGAAGCAAAAGTAATAGGATCTGCAATCCGACTTTTATGCAATCATAAGCAAATACAAAGGAGGGTTTAGCCTAGCATGTTAAGGATAAAGCAAGAACATAGATTAATCACACAACACATAGACATATTGAATGATTAATGAAAAACACTCTTACTTGATTAAAACATGGATAGAAGGTAGTTACAATAGGGTTTTGAGGCCCTAAAACAACCTTTAAAGCTGCTACAAAGACTAGAGTTCATCTCCTAAAAGTTATACAAAGTTACACACTTAAAACCTTAAAATCGGTTTTGTATATATAGAGATATCGCTGCAACGGTGTCGCATTGAAGTCCTGACGTCGTCACTACGTGGATAATTCTAGATCCTCTTTATGTCGGCCACGTCCTGATGTCGTCGCCAAATTCCTAACGTCGTCACTGGATAGATCACGACGGCGTCGCTTTATGCCTGCAACGCCGTCTCCACGCTTTGTGAACAATACTATTTTATGGATTTGGTGTAGGTCTGCAATCTTGTCTGTTTTTTCTCGTAATGAGCCCAAGTCACGTGTATTTCCTCCAAATGTCATCCAAGTGCTAAAAACCTGAAAACAAATGATTAAGCTCACAATCTAGGCATATTTGCATGATTTAGGGGGTTAAATGACGCCGAAATAGTGTATAAAATGACACCTCATCAAAGGTCAATGTATCTTTCGCAAGCTTGATACAGTGTCTCATCACCTTCATGCTTAAAGTTATGAATTTCTTTAAGCTGTTTCGCGGTTTTAGATGGTGCACAATACCTCTGGATAAAGGCTTTCTCAAGCAAATCGCGCGTGCTAATTATTCTAGAAGGTATCCTGTCAAACCATATTTTTGCAGCTCTAGTGAGTGTGATAGGGAATACACATAGCATAACCGCGTCATGAGTAACTCTTGGCATGTTGAATAGGCTGACGATGTCCAAAACTCTTTCCATGTGTTCATGAGAATCATCATACTTGTTTCCCGAGAATGTATCTTCCCTTAGCTCCCTCATGAACTAGCTCTTGATCTCAAAGTTGACATTGTTCGCAATAGCAGGTTTAACCACGTCCGATGGCTGGTTCCCTCTAGTCAACGCCAAGTACTGCTCCATGGTGAGTGTGTCGATGTCAACTTCACCAATTTTGTTACCTGAAACTTAAAACAAACAAAATTAATAATCTTAAACAAAATTATAAGCTAAAATAAGAGAAAATGCAAATATTACAGAAATTCAAACTAAAAACTGATTTTAGCTCCCCGCAACGACGCCAAAAACATGATGCGCATTATTTGTTTGTAATTACCATGTTTTAAATTTATAAAACTCGTTTACCTAAGGGTCTACAAGCGCACTAACGGGCAGAGAACCCGATCGTGTGTAGTGTTGGATTGGTAAATCCAAGGTCATCCCAAGAGCTAAGTGTGAGTTAATAATTTGAATTGTGAAAGCAGTTTTGAATTGATTTTTGAGAAATGACAGTAAAATAAAAACAAAAAGTCAAATTGGAGATTGAATCAAGGAAGAAATACGTACTAGCCTAACTACCTCTTTATTAGCGTATATATGATGTTTCCTAGTGCAATGTCTAATTACCGTTTATTATGGTGGTAATAATATCGCTAAATCTGATTTGTAGTCGCAACCTAGCCTATAGTTCCAATGATCTCAACCCTATTGTTCACGGTAGTCGGGTATCAAGTTCATAGTCATTAAGCCCCCAACTATCTGAAAGACCTATTTAAGTGTCGACATTCCCACTACTCGGCATTAAACCCTCCTAAAAGGATTTCTCGTGCTTTTTAAGTGTTTAATCTAATGCAGGCGGTAATATGTCAATCCCTTACACTAAGAACAGATGTAACCCTATTCCTACTATCCAACTAAACTACCTTTTAATGGTTTCAGCCTACTAAATAGCTTAATGGGATCTACACTAGCCTCAATACTACCAAAATGCAGGGATCAAACAACAAGAAAATAGGATATCCAAATAAATGACAATTAAAATATGAAAACATGTATAATTACAATAATAAATACATAACTAGGCTAGCACTTATGGTGCTTAGCCACTCATGCTAAGGAATGCTGATGCGGTCGTTGTAAACTCACAAGAAGTTTTACAACTCCCTAGGCAGTGTACCTAATCGTTGCAGTGTAGTATAGGCAAGACTCGGGGGTTGTTATCGTTCTCTAGGGGAATAGCGTGTGAAGGCTCTAACTAAATCTAACTGAGACCTAAGGGGCTGAAAGAAGATTGTTTTTCTATTTTTATATCTTATAGAAAGCAAGTAAAATTCTAGTTTTTAGAGGTGGTTTTGGTTTTAAATAATTTAACTAAACTACTTTGGTGAAAACTCATATGGGTAAACAAACATATTTACTTAATTATGCATCACTCCTTAATTTGTTTCTCCTAATACTATTGCTTTGTCACACTTGTGATGATCTGTGTAAATATTTCCTAAGTCATGAACGAATTACACGAACCCGCCGTCTATGTAATATTCCGTTAAGGCAACGCACAAGTAAGGTAGTATTAAGACTATTACAAGGCCCCTAAGTGTACATTACATGTATTGAAATATTTAAGAGGTGATCATCCATAGATGGGTAAGGTAGTATGAAGACTGTTACCGATGGAATCCTTTCTACACAATCGCGTTTCCCTAGACGTCTATGCTAATGTAATATTTTATAGCCAGTTTTCTAAAGCCTAATGCGCACATCCATCACAAGAAGCAATATTAAAAGGATCTAGAAACTAAGTTTCATGCAATCATAATTAAATACTAATAGATCTAGCCTAGCATGTTAAGAAGAAGCGAAGAACAATAATTAATCAAACAACACATAGACATATTGAATTAATAAAAGGTAGAGGACTTCACTTGATTAAAACATGAGTAGTAGGAGGTTACAAAGGGGTTTTGAGAACCCTAAAAATGACCTAAAAGTTTCTAAAACTCGAACCCTAACTATAAAGTTCGTCTCCCAAAAGTTTCACTCACTTTAAAACCATAAAAACGAGTTTATATATATAGAAAATAGATTAAAAGCTAATCCTGATGCCGTCGCTTCACATAATCTTCTAGGGATTCTTTAAGTCGGTTAAGATCTGACATCGTCACGAAATTCTTGACGCCGTCTCCAGACACTATGCGCATTTTCTTCATCGACTTTTGTGTAGAGTTCTAATCTCGTTCGTTTCTTCTCTAAATGAGCCCAACTCACTTGTATTTCCTCCATATTCCATCCAAGTGCTAAATACACAAAAAACAAATGATTAAGCACGTATTTTGGGCATATTTGCATGATTTAGGGGGTTAAATGACCTCGAAAAAGTATATAAAATGACACCTCATCAAATGCAAAAAATATAATGAAAGAAATCATTGATCGATCGAACATTATAAATCTTACAAACCATTCGATGAATGTATAATATAAAAAAGATTATGTGAGGTTTCTTGATTCACGATCTCGGGAGGTTGGGGATGATGGAAATGTATAAAAGCCATTTTAGAGAGAGAAAGTAGTTATTATTTAATGATTAGTGAAAATTACAGTTGTGAGGTTCACCCCTCTAAGGAAGATTAGAGGGGGTATTTATAGTCTAAACACAAGCCATCTTTGGGCTAATTACATTTCTAGTCCTTGTGTTTAAGACTATATAGAAACTAATGTAAATTCCATATAGACACCATATTTTTAATCCTAACAGATTAAAAGCTAATCCTCCCTTGGAATGGTGGTGATTAGAACTGAAAAACGACTTCTACTGCAGCCTTAATCGTCATCTCTGACTTCCCTCACCGATGTGTGTCGAATGGCAGAGAATGGGCCAAGTATTTATAGATTCGTATCAGCTACGGCGTAGCCATAAGTGATGAGTTACGTCGTAGTTCCATAAATGAAAATATCCACGCACAATCTTCATTAGCTACGGCGTAGTCCATGGTGTGGAGCTACGCCGTAGTGTCTTCAAATGTAACTTCTTCACTAGGGATACGACGTAGTCCCTATGGACCAACTACGCCATAGTTGGTCTTGATCTAGGTTTCCAAAAAAGGCAAAGTTATGGCTACGGGGTAGTCCCTACGGGTCAGCTACGCCGTTGTTTTCACCTGGAAAATCTACTTAGTGCATTTTTACATCACGCACCCTTTCATTTCCGCGCCTTTCCGTTCTAAAGCTCATATTTTCCTAAAAATGAGATATGAAGCAACTAAGTACACATTTCTACAAAAATATAGCAATTATGAGCAATTTATAAGGGATTTTGATATTAAAAAGTTAAAAGTATTTGATTTTATCACACCACCACATCCAGTCCTTAAAAACGCCGACCTTTTGACAGAAATATTAATCTGATTACTTATACTATGTATTCATCTCTTTACATCTGTATCCAAACAATGGCTAAGAATTCTCACATCCTCTGTTTTTAACCCAAACTAGCAGCCAAATCACTAACGTTGATCCTCCTACGGGTCTTTTTGTTAATAACATTTGATCTTCATTTTAATGTGATTTTGTGTCGTTAGATTCCATATTCCAGTCTAGAAAAGGCTTCAATCTTGAAATGTTAAGGTCTTACAATGGTTTGCATCTATGTATTGGTTCAGGGTGACTAGCTAATGATTAGGTATATATAACATCCACTAATCTGTTTAAATGCTTCCGCCAACAGATTACTCGCATGATAATTTACCTTTTTATAGAAATGTTGGATTGAGAATGGCCTATGATCGTACAAAGTTACTAAAAACATAGTGGTGCATGCTAGCTGCACGTCTTCTGACATTGATATACAAACTTAACGTTCAGAGACAAGTAACTCGAGATTGTACATGGACCGGTTTAACTTATTCAGTTTTGATTATTTTGACAGTGCAATCTATTGGAATAACGCATTCCAATGGCTAGAAACTAAGGATAGGTACCTTAATCATTACAAGTTAAATATTGAAGACCATGACCATCTAATTTTAACAACCATACAAATTCATCAAGGCTTGCAGTAAGGAAGAAACTTCTTCGAGCCTTTAGGAAATAATCTTCCTCTATTTATAACCTTACAAATGCCTTAAATGTTGCATCGGGAAGGGAGATTTTTCGATTCTCGTGGTTGTTTGATTGTTGTTCTTAGAGATTATATTGGCTCTAGAGATTTTACTATCTACGAGATGAGGAAAGGGTAATTTATGTGGTCGGTTAGGTACCGTGTTAATACTGATGACCGTATGAATCCACTTCCTGAAGGATGGTCGATTCGGTCCACCGTTTGGAGTATTGTTTTAGGAGAAAGGAAAAATGCTTCCTTTTTGGTGATCAACTTATCTAGAAAGGTGGTAGAACACAACCTAATAGCAAAGACCCTCCACGAGATATATGATATTGGATCTAATCAACTGGATGATGACGACCTTACTAAGTTCATTCCGCCTTTTGTAGCCGATCATCACGTTTATGAGTTCATTTCGTCTTTAGCAAGTATGTGATTATCCGTCTTTGTAGCATGTTAGTCTGAATTTGATGTTAGAATGACTCAGTTAGGTATTTGGTGTCTGTACAAAGCATGTTTTAGTTTTATTTGGTATTGTATAATTTTAAATGATGAAGTAATTTGTGTGCCTAGCATTTTAGTTACAGGAAATGTAGTTGGTATGGTAGTGTCTATCCAATAAAGTGTTTAGGATAGCTATAACCTTCGTGATGATGCCTTTCATTTGGGTTCATAGGTCTTTTAATGATGATGACAATGTTTGATACACCTATTCAGGATTCATTGGTAAGAAAATGTAGTCATGAGGTTATGATTGGTGAATAATGGTGAATATGGTCCGTTTTGATGTAGCAACAACAAAGTATGTATGAGTTGATTTTGATAGTTTGTATTAGTGTTACATTGTATGAATTTCTAGTATTCAAGTAGTAAGATGTTTTCATTGTACAACAAGTGTGCTATCTTCTTTGTTACCAATCACAATGTTTATGAGTTACAGTACTTGTTATCAAACATGATATACCAAAACAAATTGGTCAACTGCATAACAAATAATAAACAACATTTGGAAACCTTAAATTCCACACTAAATTCACATTCATTCATCAAACAACATAAGCAAAAACCCACAAAAGGCTAAACCTAAAAACAACCACAAACCAAATACCATGTGGACCGAAACCTGGCCTAGTGTGCGTAAATTCATCTTACTAACAAAAGTATGCTTTTCACAAACACCAAGATGGGATTCATTCACCATTATCTAGAGATGCGATATCTTATCCAAAACACGCTTTTGTCCACATCTCAACAAACGAGTAGTTTCATTCGCCACATGGTTACCACTTAACCTTTCAAGCTCCTCTACCACATATTTTCTTTCTTTAACAACGGTTGACACATCCTTACATAGCTCTCAAAACTTCTTCTCAAGATTCAACTCAGTCTCCAATTGTCTCCCCATTAAGACTAGCATTCGATCTTCAATTATATTAGACTTTGTAGCCTTTGCAAGCTCCTTGATACAAGACATTGTAATGAACATATGTTAATGAAAACAAGTTTCTTGTTTAAAATAGATGTAACCAATGATAGTGCATTGTATTTATATGGTTGGAATTTCGATTTGGTAAATGTTTTTGGAATTTGATATGGGTTGAAATTACAGTTTTTGTTATTATAATGTAAATTATGTGTTTAAGTGTGTGTGATGTGATTGGATTGTTCACATTTTGTTTTTGAAACTACACTAAGTATTACATTTGCAAATTACGTCCCTGGTATTTATGTTCCTTCGAAAAGATAAATTATATTTTTTAAGTTTGACGAAACTGTCCTCATGTGCGCGACACGTTAGTCCATTTTTTTCATTTTACAGAGAAAATTGACGATCGTTAGAGATAAGAAAACGGAATGCAAATAAACAGTGTTTGAGAGACAAGCAGTCAAAAAAATCTTAATGGGGACAAAAATTGCAATTTTAACGAACCATATGGACAATTTTCACTTTACCATTTCTTTTAATTTGATAAAAAATTGATGGCTTTAATTGGTTCATTGAGACTTTAACGAATTTTGGGTCTAAATTAAACTTTCTTTAGCTAACCAAATTTACTCTGTGGGAATCCAAATTTACCAAATATATATCAGTCCAACTTTTTTGTTCAAATATGCCTAAACTAGCTAAAAGACCCGTGAAATTCACGGGTATTTAAAAGAGAGACCACAAAAGTATAGTGACTCGTATATTACGCAAGTGTAGTTGAAAATAAACATATAAGTATGCGCAATTGAAAAAAAATTCATATAAATGTTTGTAATAAGAATCTGATATTGTATTTGAATTTGCTAACACACATTACAGCGAACTCTAGGGAGAATACAAATGTCGACTAAAACGACATACTGCTGTCAAAATGTGTCCGTCTTGGATTTAGTTGATTTTGCACTTTTCATCTTTCTATGAGGATTATACTTTTCTAGAGAAAATTGGCGTGATCAGGTGTATTCATCATAGTTGAACATGGCTACCAAAGTCTGTTATAAGTGGTCATCCATATAATGCATAAACCAAAGACAAAGAAACCTAGACGGGTATGGAATTCAGCATACATTTTTGATAATTTTACTCTATGTAGCACCGAAACGGGAACGGCTAAGGGATACGGGAACGATACGGGAACGGGAAACGGCAAAAATCAAAAATTCCCGATACGGGAACGGCATAGAAACGGTAAGAAAAAAATATTAAAAATTAAAGAAAATCCAAAATAGATGTAAATCGTAAACTCCAAAAGTACTACATCTTGCAAAGGTAATTAATTATCAATAATGAAATCATTTTCAAATTCCGGTTCATCTAGTGAGAGATCGGCAAACTCCAAAAATCCTACATCTTCCATTGAATCAAAAGCATCTCCACCAACATCCCACATCTTTTCATCATCATTCGGACTCCTTGACAAAAGTCGGAGATTATTATGGATGAAAACCAAGTCTTGAGCACGGCTTGTAGTCAACTTGTTCCTCCTAAGCGAGTGAATAAATGCATAAGTACTCCAATTACTCTCAGCACAAGAAGATGAAGTAGGTTGTCCAAGTAATCTAAAAGCCAAAGTCTGGAGAAATGGAGTTTGAGCACCAAAGTTAACCCACCAACTCTTGGGTTCCATAGTACCCATCATTGAAATGCTTGTTAAATCAGAAAAAACTCCACTCTTCATTGAAAACATTGCATACTCATTAAGGACCATGCTATGCTCATCAGCACTAGGAAACAACCTTCGAAAATAATTTATCCTTTCTTGTGAAATTTCTGCATCCCTATGTGGAGCACTTCTTGTAGAATCCTCGAGTAACCATGCATCACTATAATATCTATAATATTTAAAAGTCAAAACATAAGTATATAATAGTAATCAAGCATATAGTTTAAAATCATATACCTTGGATTTAAAGAGTGAGCTAAACAATGTAGGGGAGTGTTATTCTTCGTCCATCGAGCCACTAAAATATCTTTTACAACATCATAAAAGAGACTTCTTTGAGATGTTGGACGTTTTTCTTTCTTGTAGATCTCAAACTTCACTTTCTCAATCATCGAATCCCACATCTCATACACCAAGTGCAAACATGGTTTGTCGGTGTCACAAGCTCTAATCATATCATATATAGGTCCAGTGAAACTAAGAATATATGATACTTTATCCCACCATTCATCATTCACAATCTTTTCTTTAACAAAGTTTGCTTTCGCAGTGTCATCTTCTCTATAAGAAGACCATTCTTCGCTTATGACCATAGCTTGAAGACCCGTTTTGATAAGTTTCAATCTCTTAAGCATCACAATGATGGAGGCAAAGCGAGTATCGGCAACTGAAAGCAGTCTAAGAGGAGTAAACTTGGAGAAAATCGAGAGTCTCATGTTATGGTTCATGATGAAATTTTTTATTGCAAGCGCATCCCCGTGAACATCCTTTATCCAGCTGCACTGTTCATATGCTAGTGCATTTGTTTCCACATTACTTGGTGAACAAATGTTCTTCATAGCAAGATTAAGTGTATGAACAACACATGGTGTCCAATAGATGTGAGGAAACTGACTCTCTATAAGTTTTCCAGCCGCCTTACAATTTGCTGCATTGTCAGTAATGATTTGCACAACATTTTGATGCCCAATTTCATTGATGACTTCTTTCATCAAATTAGCAATAAAAAATCTATCTTTTACTTCCCCAAAACAATTCACTGAGTTTAGAAACAATGGACCATTACCTGAGGTAGCCATGAAATTGATTAGAGGCTTTCTTGTAGGATCACTCTCACTATGCGGGTGTTTGGCAAAGGCACCCGTTGGGGAAACTTATTGTAATTATTGATTATCTCAAGGTCTCGGTGTCATAAGCTTAGGGAAATAATGAATAATATTGTTTTCTATAATAATTGTACTCATTGCAATTATTACACATATAGGTTTAAAACAACGTAACCCACTATTGAACTTGTATTCAAACTGTTTACCATAAACCTATGAATTTCACTCAACCATTGTGTTGCCTTTTTAACATGTTTATCTCAGGTAATTGAGCAACTTATGGCACAGAGTGGCACGGACTTGAAGATGGCTAAACTGTTATCATTCAAACTTTATGTTTTCATGTAGATTTTGGGATCTCTGTTTGTAAAAACTTTGATAAAATAATGAATGATAACTTATCATTTAAAAACGTCTCTTTTGAGTCGTTTTCTATGATTATGAATGTTTTACTATGAAATAATACCCCAAATTAGCTTTCGCTGCTATATGTCAAAAATAGGGGTGTTATAAATGTCTTGTCGCAATCTTTAAGATCATATAAACAACGAGATCATAACTTAATCAAAAAGATAATTAAATAATTAAATGCCAAGAACACATAATTAAACACATTTAATAACATATCAACAATAAATTAAACCGCATGATCTGCTTAATCAAAATAATAATTAAATTATATTGACCAGAATAAATTAAAATATGATTTCAAACTGTGTTGAATTGATGTTCTCGATCCCTTAGTCGAACGCCATGGCAAACCCCGAAGGGTTTGCCCTATACCGAACTGCGTACACCTTTTTCCCTTTTTCTTTCTATTCGGCTACACGCCTACTGTACGAGAATGATTTGATATCATCCATAAGAATGATATTTATAATAACAAGCATGTAGCCCGCGCATTGCGGCAGGGCTTATTTTTTTGCAAATTGATTACATAAGAATCTGATATTGTATCTGAATCTGCTAACACACATTACAGCGATCTCTAGGGAGAATACAAATGTCGACTAAAATGACATACTGCTGTCAAAATGTGTCCATCTTAGATTTAGTTGATTTTGCACTTTTCATATTTCTGTGAGGATTATACTTTTCTAGAGAAAATTGGCGTGATCAGGTGTATTCATCATAGTTGAACATGGCTACTAAAGTTTGTTAAAGTGACAAAGAAACCTGGATGGGTATGGAATTCAGCATACATTTTTTATAATTTTACTACACATTAAGAAGCATGCATATCTGATAATTACAATATAGAAAAACTAAAAGGAACTTCAAATGTTGTTGACCTTCATTTCTATCAAAGAGAGATAGCCTTACAGACATCTAGTTCGGTTGAAGCAAAAACATCCATGTTGTTCCTGATCGCCGAGTATCATTCCTCCACCCTTTAAAGTGTCATTTGCTTCCAATATTGCCACCACCTCATTTGCCCACAATGCCGGCAGACACATGTACATTTTCCTAAATGCGAGTATTGAAATTGGAACCCCTATAAAAGGAAAGTAGGTATAAAGAATTAGTATAATCTGAACCGGAAATTGTGCATTAGTTCATTGAATAAAGGAGTGATGAAAATGTCTTACTATTGGATACTGATGTTCCTTGCCTATTGGAAGTAAGTGATTGGGTAGAGCTCGTGTGTGGTTCATGATAGTGACGGACGCCTGTGGTAATAAACAAACGAATTAATGTTAGATAATAGTTGTTAGTAAACAGATGCGGTGCATGAATACAATACTTACGGTGTTCAACGGATGTTTCAGATCTAGGACGAATGTTGTGGCGACCGGGTCTGTTTGCGGGCTCTTTCTGAGATGCACATTGCTGCTGGTGGCCAGCCACTGGTTGCTGCAGTTGAAGACAATTGGGTCTATTTGCAGGCTCTTTGTGTAATGAACATTGCGGCTGGCGGTCAGGTTGTGATTGTTGCGGTTGAGCACAGTTTGTTGGCTGTTGATATCTAGTCATTTCTTTTTTTTGGCGGTAGATATTTGGTTTTATGGTAGCTGCATCATGGGATATAACCAACTGTATTAGAGACAATCAGTATAGATGAATGCATTTAGATAATGTAGCTATAGAAAATACATACGTGTATTCTGTTGTGTCACATTCATAACAGTTTCAAGTGAGTTTGGGCAGCAACGGGCCTCAGATTATGTCATTTGGCAAATATATTTACTTTCAACAAATGGTACATAATATGCTCCAATCACAACCTTAATCATGTCGACATTTCAGGTCAAACATCGTATTGGGTTCATGTATAAAGTGAAATGCTACCAATCACAACCTTAATCATGTGTAAGCATAGCCTTTCACATATAAACAGTGTGATTATTCATACTTTGGTCTTTTAATAATTCAGTTAACATGAGATTTTTTGGGTTCTTATAAGAGAATTTCATTACTTCACCGAATGATTATCGAATGCCGGAATATATATGATGTTTGGCTAATCTATAGCTTGATGAGTGTTGTTGATATATCTTCAATAAAATTTCAAACTCAATGAAATAAAAATCTAATAAATATCATCTTGACTTCTTATGTGTTTTCTATAAAGTTCGATCCAATCAAGGGGGACAAAAGTTTGACACGTTTGCAGACCCAACTATATGTTAGGAAGAATACCTGGCGCATAACAATTGATGTCACTTCAGAAAAGCTAAGATCAGGATAAGGCATGTCGCAACAGTATATACAATCCCAAAACTATTTTCATCGCATTTATATGCGCTGCCATTTAGAACCTGTATCCAATTTGGTCGAAGAATTTAGTTAATCAAATGGTTAAATTGATCAATATCATTGAGCACATGCTAATTATATACCTGTGGTGCCACGTAACCCCGGGTTGGGTTCTCGTCTCTCTAGTCATGTCGTTCAGGTTTGATAGTTCTATGCGTGCAACCCAGAGTCTGCAATCTCTAGAGTTCAAGACTTACCCATAAGCATATTTTCAGTCTTCACATCTATGTGGACAATCATCTTTGTATGAAGACAATTCAACCTGAAAATACTGAAAACCAAACTTTGCTTAAGCTGTCAAATCGAGCAGGATAAGGACTTGAACAATTGTATACCTACATGCAAAATAATCAAGAAAGTAGTATCTAGATAATGTGATTCTTCCTTCTACTCAATTTTACATTAAAAGGTGTCAAATGAAACATATGACAAAGCTAAAAAATCTAAAACGGGTAAAATGTTAAAGCTTTATTTTGAAATGGTGGTAATGCAGAAAAGTAGTCAATTGCGTGGTTAATTTTTTTATTCTTTTCTGAGTATATAGTACATAATTAGAGCAATATTAAATAATGTATCCCAAACGCTACCTATAAAAAAATGCAGATGTTTTGACCCATTTGCTCACATTGCGGGGTTTTTTAATAGTTGAGGATGGCGAATCATTTATTGTTGATTAAGGATAATTTGACTGAAATATGCAGCTGAAAGTTAAAAAGTAACCTAAAGATAGACTTAAACTGTGTATTTATAAGTAATTGCAATCACCTGGAAGGCACACTGAGTTGAGTAGCACTAAACGACACTTCCACGTCGCTCGAACCCGAAGTCGACAACCTCCTTCCATTTCCATTCTTCGCCCACGTCACCTGTACCTAAAGTTGACAACCTGAAGGCTATGCTTTCAGGGGACAATATCTACAACTACAAAATAGTTGTACATGTAAGTTACGTACAATGACCGAGTGTACATCCCAACGTGTTCTCAAAAACTAATCTGTATGTGGCTTCTGTTAAGTTGAATCCGCCCTGCTAACATATGTATCTGGTTGATCATATGTGACCGCTGATGCAGACCCACATTCTGCTGATGAGTTGTAATTAAATGGACCTCCATCTCCACAACACGCCTTCAAGGCCCCATTTTTGAATCCTGCAAAATGTTAAATTTGAGCTTATAAGATGTTACTATAGGTGATAATATAGACCCATGTGGTTATAAAAAAGTAATAAAAGCTAAAAGACGGGTTGCTTGGAACAGCTATTTCTCAAGTATATACTTTCAACGCATAAAATTCTACAAAGCATTTTACTAAAGACAACCTTTCGTGGGCACCTGTGATCATCTAGCACGCAACATCGGATCTCGCACGCCTTGCTGCAACAATTTTTAACTAAACAAATCAGGCATTTCATATATAAAAACATTACTCCTCCTAAGGTGTATTACATTTGTTTATAAACGCTAAAACTAAAGCAATAAATAGTTTTAGAATATCACTACCTCATGTTTGATCTCAAGAACATTTAATACTTTAAAACTTAAATATGCACATCCTTCCTTCAATCTTTGTTTGACATGTATACTCAATCTTTATGATAAGATGATCTTACAAAATCTATCTTACTACTTGAAAATAGGGGGTTTTGTTTTAATGTGCATTTTATTAAAGCAGGTGGTATGATTATGCAAATTGTTTCAATTATTCACAAACTTTATAGTGCTTTCAATTACTAATTTATAGTGCTTTTAATGTTTCTTTCTGGTGAGACATTTCATGATTGTGCCTGGTGTTCAAGTAATAAACATAGCATCAAAAAAACCTATCAATTATAAGAAATTAATATGGAACTCATTATAAATTAATCAAACAAAGAGTGACCTTTTTATGATGAATAGAAACTCTTCATGAAAATCGGTATAAAGAAAAACCTATAATAAATAGTCAAGTAAAATCAAGAAGATGTTCTACGCAAATCGAACTAAACAAAATAACATAAACTAAAACTTACAGGAAGAAAAAAGATCAATGAATAAAACATGCGAGATTAAAAATTACTTATAACTCTGAAATCAAGATTTCCGCCCAAACCACAAAAAATCAAAGATACAAACTCAATTAAAACATGTTATTTAACAGCTTCGTAATGTTTCTAGATACAAAATCAATTAAAACATTGTCAAATGACCTGATTATTGAAGGTTTGATCTCAATCGTGTCAACATATTCGCGTATAGTTACATAAGTGACACATTCACAGACATAAAAAGGGAGAGATTAATACCTAAAAGAAGCTTTCTTCGACAGTCATTGCAAGATTAGTGCAGCCATCAAGATATATCTCTGCCTAGCATTAACCACTGCTTGGCTAAGCATATTGTTATATGCACAAAGCATTGTCCATGTCGATGCTCCTCAAATGCATACATGATTAGTGTGATATACGAATGACAATAATTTTTCAAGATGCTTTTATAGACTCGGATAGGGAAAATCAGAATAATGTATTCAGAGAAAGGATTGTAAATTCTCAATCAAGAAAAACACTTTACCTAAAATAAGTGTAGCATTCATATATTAAAATCAAATCATTGTAAATTGATAACCATTATTTCACTGATTAGCATTCTATTTATATATAATTCAATTAAAATTATAGCAATGGAAGCAAATCAAATCGGACCCCAACCAATACAACCCTATTAAACTAATTATAACCCCCTAAAAAATGCGAACAAAATAAAATATACCAATTGATTGCTGCTAAAAGTGAAACCCCAAAAACTATAACATGGAAAGATTGAGGGCAAAAAATCAAACAATCAAACTAAAAATCGAACTATTCATGGCGAAGATGGGAAAAATGGTAGCGGATTCAAGGTTGGTTACAAGTCCATTTGGCGAAGCATTCTCCAGGAGGTGGAAACATTGAAGATAAAAGGTATACACTTGAATAATTTTATGCAGAAAAAGCTTGGCAATGGTGCGGATACTTATTTTTGGGAGGATTTATGGCATGGAGACATGGTTTTGAAACAAAGATATCCTAGGCTTTATGCGCTGGAAGTGAAGAAGACTGTCGATGTGGCTTCTAAACTGTCACAGGAGAACTTGACCTGGTCTTTTCGTCGTGTTCCTAGAAGCAGAGTGGAACAAGATCAGTTGACGGATTTGACGACTTACGTGGAAGGTGTTGTTCTTGGTGTCACGCCTGATAGGTGGTATTGGACGCTTGATGGTTCGGGTGAGTTCTCGGTAGCTTCGGCTAGAAAGGTTATTGATGATAACAGGTTTCCGGAAGTGTCTACTCAAACTCGATGGATAAAAGCGGTGCCAATCAAGGTTAACATTCATGCGTGGAAGGTGAGAATGGATTGTTTGCCTACCCGTCTTAATATATCCCGGAGAGGTATAGATATTCCGTCTATTCTTTGTCCCGTTTGTGGTAGCGTCACGGAATCGTCAAGTCATTTATTTTTTGATTGCCTTGTTGCGAAAGATAATTTTCGCAAGATTTGCCGTTGGTGGGAGGTGGATTTCATGGAAGTGCATACGTTCGATGAATGGGTTTCTTGGATCGTAAATCTTCGGATTCCTATCAAGCATAAAAGGTTGTTAGAAGGGGTGTGTTTTGGGTTGTGGTGGCTAATTTGGGCTTATCGTAATAAGTGTGTCTTTGGTGTGGTTTCTCCTTCTAAGGCGGATATTTTTGATGATGTTGTGTCGTATTCTTTTTATTGGAGTCGGTTTAGATGTAATGTGTCGTTTAGTTGGGTTGATTGGCTAAAAAATCCTCATCTTGTAACTTTGTAATTTTTCTAGCTTCTTGCTAGTTTTTTAATAAAGTGTTGTTCAAAAAAAATATGTGTTTTTGAATACTTATTTGTTTTTCGGAGAATCATATATGATTCTGTATTGAAGTAGTAGTAGTAGTTAAATGATTATTGTTAGAGAATCATATATGATTTTGTATGCTTATTTAGATTTAGTTTACTGATTGGTATCTTAAGTAGTTTTTATTGAGAATCATGTATGATTCTTGTTGTTTTGTTTTGAGTTTTTTTGCTGATGTATTTAGGGTTTTAATTAAGAATCATATATGATTCATCTATGAATCATATATGATTCACATGAATCATATATGATTCATAAATGAATCACATTTACATTTGATATATGTACATCTTTTTTACTTTGTTTTTCTCCTTTTCTATTGTAGAAAAAGTTTCTTGCTAGGCGTTTGAAAGAGCATAAACATTCACACCACGATGATGTTTCTAAAATGAGATCAATCATCCCAAAGTTGAAGTGGAGAGCTACCAAAAATCATGTAGATTGCGGAGTATTTGTGAAGAATCGGAGGAGCAGGTTTCGTTGTTAAGGCGCATGAGGTTCAAGATTGCTACAAAGATTATGTTGCACAAGTTCAATGTTGAAGGGCCAACAATCAGGGTTTTGACTTATTGGATTGACTTTGGATGTGTTTTCTTGTAATTTAGATGTTGTGAATCCTAGTACTGATGTAGGTTTGAACAAGTACTTAGTTTTATGCAAAATCTGATGGTATTCTATATGGTATGAAATGGATTTTTACTTGCTACGTTGATTAATCTTTTTATTTTCACCTGTTACATTGATTAAGCAAATCATATATGATTCATGATAAATCATATATGATTCATACTGAATCATATATGATTTAGTAGTTAATCATATATGATTTGTGTTAAGTACATTCACTTTTGTTTTTTGTGTTGAGTACATTTAGTTATGTTTTTTTTCAAGCATGATTCATCCATGAATCGAATATGATTCATCCATGAATCATATATGATTCATCCATGATATATAATGATTCTACAAAACACTTTAAAATACCAAATCTGCTAGAGCATTAAACATAAAGTAATTCAATTTAGATCTTCAAAGCACTTTTCCAACAATAGTTGCTTGTTCCGTAGACTCAGATATAAAACCTGTACCAGTAGACTCAGATGTGATTCCGGAATCATATATGATTCTTAACAAAAATGCAGGCAATGGACATACCCAAGCCAAAAACATACTAAAGTGTTGGACATGCCCAAACACTCCATCAATTACATTTGTTACCAATGTAGAAAAATAAAAAAAACAAATCTAAACAAAGTATGATTTGAAAAACGAAAAAGTATTCAAGAATCTGTAGTTAATTGTTCCATAGCGGTGTTTCTCGCGTCTTGTTTGGTAGCAGTAGCAGCAGTTCCTGCTTCTTTTTCAGCAGGTGCAACAATCCTTGCTGTTACAGAATCATATATGATTCACATGAATCATATATGATTCACATGAATCATATATGATTCACATGAATCATATATGATTCTCCATTTAAACAGAAGCACCTATGATTTTGTTTACAAAACAAAGAATATTCAAAATGATTTAACAAAATACATCATATTCAACAAAATCATAGGTGCTTCTATTTAAATGGAGAATCCTTTGTTGCAACTACTTACTAAAGCCACACTTGTAGTGCCTGTAAATTCCATGCCTTTGGTTTCTACAAATAATTATTAGTATCAGTATCTAAAAATCAATGTCTTAAAAAGTTTAATTAAAATGAAAGTATTACCCCGTAAAGAGAGTAGAGGGGGTAGAATGAAGATAATAGAGTGCCCATAAATGATTGCCAGTATGCCCTACTAGAAAGACTTTAAGGTAGGGCGGGAACATCGCTAGCACAACCACAACAAGGAATTGTAGAAAGAAGCATGCCATAAAAAGATCAGGCAATATGTAGACTCTTCTCCCAATAGTACACCCTCTTTCATTTTACAAGTATGACGTACCATAAGCGATACGAGAATAGACTAAACTAACATCGTCGCCACTGCATACTATACATAACAGACTCATGTTGTTTGGAGCGTAATTCATCATGGAATACAGCTATACTTACTAGCATGAATCATATATGATTCACAAGAATCATATATGATTCACAAGAATCATATATGATTCATGAAAAATCATATATGATTCTCCATAATATTCAAAATCATCTAACAAACAAAATATTCAGAATCTTTTAACAAAACACATCACAATGATTTAACAAAACACATTATTTTACACATAATCATATATTATTTTACACATAATCATATGTGAGTGTTGTTGACTTATACCTAATTGATTGGGGTAACATCATACTCTGTTATGGTTTCGCTTTTTGACGTGTTTTGAGATAGTAGATAACTAGTTAATGATAGAGTAGTTTTGAATGTTTGGATGGTTCATTATATAAGAACGTGGTTTAGTGGAAGAATTATACAAGAAAAATAGAGAAAATGAATTTATGTTCGTCCTTGGATTCCAAGTTAGTTAGTTTATGGCTAAATGAAAAAATTACTTAATTTATAAATTGCAGGCAATAGATGATGCAAGTCATGATAAAGCGACTGTGTTTAAAGTCAAAGCATTGGAAGTGGTTGACAAAACCATAAGACAGCTTGCGAGGCTTCTGTGAGTTGAGCTGATACAGAATCATATATGATTCATACAAAATATTAATGTTGCTGGAAGATGATGTGGTTCTGATGAGCGCAGTGGTAGTGGTAGTGAGGAGGAGGCTGATGAGGGCAAGGATGGTGAGGTTGAGGAAGAGGGTGAGGATGAGGCTGATGAGGGCAAGGATGGTGAGGGTGAGGAGGAAGCTGATGAGGGAGAGGGTAGTGGCAGTGAGGAAGAATATGATAAGGGCAACGATGGTTATATGACACAAATGCAAGGTGGAGTTACAGATTCATGAAGGTTTAGAAGTACTATATGAGAGCAGGGTTGTCCACAATGTCTATGGTGATCCTCCTAAAGAGTATTCAGAGAAAGATATCAATGAAGAATGTGTTTGTGTACAAAGAGAATAAGTTGTCAGAAGGAAGTATTCTGATGTGAATCATATATGATTTCATGTGAATCATATATGATTTCCTGTGAATCATATATGATTCACATGAAATCATATATGATTCATGTGAATGATTTTACATTTGATATATGTTCAGTTTTTTACTTTGCTTTTCTCCCTTTGTATTATAGAAAAAGCTATTAGCTAGGTATTTGAAAGAGCATAAACATCTTAAACACGAAGCGAAACTGATACCACACATTTCAAAGTTGAAGTGGCAGACTGCCAAGAATCATGTAGATTACAGGGTGTTTGTGATGCGCCATATGGAGTCTTACATTGGTGATCCTATTGCAAAATAGGATGTCGGTCTTTGTGAAGAATCGAAGGAGCAGGTTTCGTTGTTAAGGCGCATGAGGTTTAAGATTTCTACAAAGATTCTATTGCACAAGGTTAATGTTCATGCAGAGAATATGTTTGATTTGGCTTACAAACAGATGGTAGTCGGTTGTGAATGGTAGTTGTTGGCCAACTGATGGCAGTCCTTTAATATCTTATAACTTTTAGATGTTGTGAATCCTAGTACTGATGTAGGTCTGAACAAGTACTTAGTTGTATGCAAAATCCGATGATATCTTTTATGGTATGAAATGGATTTTTACTTGATACTTTGATTGATCTTTTTACTTTTACATGTTACTTTGATTAATCAAATCATATATGATTCATGTTGAATCATATATGATTCAATATGAATCATATATGATTTGTGTTAAGTACATTTACTAATGTTTTTTGTGTTAAGTACATTCAGTTATATTTTTTGTCAAGTATGATTTAGAAATCAAATATGATTCATCCATGAATCAAATATGATTCATCCATGAATCATATATGATTCATTCATGAATCATATATGATTCGCTTATGAATCATATATGATTCATCCATGAATCATATATGATTCATCCATGAATCATATATGATTCTACAAGAACCATATATATATATATTTTTCTAACAGTCTTAGACAAAAATAAAGAAAAAACAAATCTAAACAAAGTATGATTTGGAAAACGCAAAACTATTCAAGAAGTTGTAGTTGCTTGTTCCATAGCAGCAGTGTTTCTCGCTTCTTGTTCGGTATAACCCTGGGATTGAGATGTATTTTCAACCTACACATTGACCACATCAATAATCTATGTCCAGAAACCATGAAATAACCAGCACTACTATAGGTTTTCAAGTAAAGAAGAAACAAAATATTCAGAATATTACTAGCATGAATCATATATGATTCACAAGAATCATATATGATTCATGAAAAATCATATATGATTCTCCATAATATTCAAAATATTCAAAATCATCTAACAAACAAAATATTCAGAATCTTTTAACAAAACACATCACAATGATTTAACAAAACACATTATTTTACACAGAATCATATATGATTTACCTAGTTCTAGAATGGAGGAGGTGGCTGGTCGGGGAGGTCGACGGAAAAAGGTGGCTGGTCGTGGTGGTCGACGGAAGAAGGTAACTGGTAAGGGAGGTCGCCATGAAGAAGGTGTCTGGTCGGTGGAGCCCGATCTATTTAGAAGTGGAGGTCGCCGGTGGAAAAATGTAGAGGAGGAGTCGCCGGAAAAAGTTTGTTGAGAGGATGAGTCGCCGGTGGAAAACCTGTGGGTGGTGGTGAGACCATCTTTTTTGTACCAAATGATGTGGTGTTCCTGGAAAACTATAAAGAACAACGTTGCATGAGGATATATGTTTTGTTTGTGTTTTCGGTTTTTCTTCTCTTTTATCCTATAGAGGAATTATTCTTGAGACTTAAGACCGTAGGTTATTGTTACCTATCTTTTTTTTTTGATACAATCACTTTCAAATGTTGGCTGTATATTGTATTTTACCTGTGTTATTGCCTTATTGGGACAACTTTATCGCCTTGGAATCTGATTATATTATTATATTATATATATATATATATATATATATATATATATATATATAAAAATTTAATTTTTTTAAATATATATTTAATATAATATATATATATATATATATTTGTGACATTTTGTAGGTTAAGTTTGGGGAAACACTAGCGTCTGATTGATTGTTGATGGCAATGCACTCTAGTCTCAAGACTTTAAGTGTAGCACATAACAATTTATCCGGATTCTTGAACCCGAGCATTGGTAGACTTTTTAATCTCCGAAGACTTCAAATTCATGGTAATTCATTTTTGTTGGGCCAAAACCCAATCAACCGGATTAATCCCAAACCCGCTGGAAATCCCAATAGAAGTCAAACGGGTCAAAACCCAACCCAACTGTCAAAGACAGTTAAATAACTGTCAAATGACAGTTATTTCACAAAGGTCACAACGGTTCACCAGAACCATTGCAACGATTCAAACTGAACCGATACAACCTTTAGATCGCACCTTTTCAGATTCTATAAATAGGAACAATTGTAAAGAACAAATTTGTGTGTATGAATGATTCAGATCAAATAAAACTTTTACTTTTGATATACTTTGATTGCACTTCAAATTCGATCCTGGAAATAAGGTTAAGACCTGTAGAACATTGGCATCAGAGCTTTGGTTGATTAACCAAGAATCATCATATACCGTTTTCATTTTCTGCCTAGTTTCGAATCAAAAAGGCCACTTCTCCAGTTTTTGCAAAACAGCCAGAAACACAGATTCGAAAATCAAATAAAAGACAGAAAATTAATAAACAAGAAAGATGTGAACAAACACACCTGTTTGAAGATTCGATTGAATCAAACCTCATTAGAAATCAATTCACTGATTCCACTTATCAGAAACCCCAAGATAAAGGCGCAACAAGAAACCAATTAATTCGAAACCTAGGACACGCACAAACGAATCAAAGGGAATCAAGTGTTAGCGAACACAAGACAAAGAAGAAGAGAAGAGACATTAATCACCATCTCAACGAGGGCGACGGATCCACCGAGAAAATAGAAAAGCATCGGGGACAAAAGGCCTCACAAAACTCCATAGGAGAGTTGATCTCACACAGAAAAAAAAGAGGCGCAGATAAAAAGAGAGGAGGAGAAAAGGGTTATATCTAACCCTACCAGGTTCTAAAAAACCATAAACAACCCCTCCATTTTCATTCCTTTTATATATCTGATTAGAAATAGATATATATAAGTTTTAGGTATTGATAGAATTTACCCCTGACTACAGATTTAGGGTAACTTAGCCTAAAACCCGGAATTTGAATATAGTAAGCCTAAGAAATTATATTGCCTACTATATTGAGAGAGTAATTTTTAAGGAGTAATTAACCTTAGGTTATTCGCTTTTTTTTAAAAATCCCCAAGGACAGTTTTATTTAAGAAAACTAGTCCCGCTAAGATTGATTGCCATTAAGAGGCAGGAGCGCTCACCCCAGATCTTAGATATTTTAATTTTGGGAGATTTTTTTTGATATCCTAGAAATATGACGAAAGATAAAGATGGTGGAGATACTTCAAAAAAGGAAGTAGGCACTATAAGTGCACCACAATTTCCCCCCCATGGCTAAAAGCGCCACGAATTACTCATTATGGGCAATTCGAATGCGAATTATTCTCGAAGCGAACGGTTTATGGGAAATGATAGAACCCAATGAAAAAACCCAAGCAGACAACAAAAAAGACAAAACTGCTATCGCATTCCTTTATCAATCCTTACCCGAAGAACAATTGCTTCAAATAACAAAACACAAAACCGCGAAAGCCATATGGAACGCCCTGAAAACTAGACACATAGGCGAAGAGAGAGTGCAACAAGCGCGGTTGCAAACCCTCAAGTCCGACTTTGAAATGCTACACATGAAGGAAGATGAAACAATCGACGCCTTCACCACAAAACTAACAACCTTAGTAAATAAAGCAGCGAGTCTAGGGCACACTATGGAAGATGAAACACTAGTACGCAAACTATTAAATGCTGTACCAGATAGGTATCTACAAATAGTTGCGTCAATAGAACAATACTCAGACCTGAGTGAAATGACCTTAGAAGAAGCAATTGGTAGACTTAAAACCTACGAAGAAAGGATTAAGCACAAAAGCAAACAAGTGGACAATCAAGATAGACTATTGTTCACACGATATCAAGAACAAGGCAGAATGCGTGGTCATGGTGGATTCAACCAATCACGAGGCCAAGAAAATAATTTTAAGAAAGAAACACACAACAATTCAAATAAACTTACTCATGATAAGAGTAAGGTAATGTGTTTCAAATGCAAGGAATATGGGCACTTTGCAAACAGATGTCCATTAAAGAAAGAAGAACAATCCAATCTCACTGAAGAAGACTTGGAGCCACAATTACTCATGGCAATTATTGAAGAATCACAAATCAGGAATGGAAGGAAATTCCATTCAACTTCGACTTAACCAATATCAAACAACAAGGAGTTGGCAGTGAAAGCTTGGATGGTGGTATAACCGAAAGCATGAATCAACCTGGAATCAAGGAAGATATACACTGCAAGAACTCCAAATTTAGAAGGTGGATATAACCAGACAAAGACGATCAACCTGGACTCAAGGAAGATCACAACAATGAAGGTGGAAACAACCAGAAAAAATGATCAACATGGATACAATGAAGATCAAAGCAACAAAGGTGGAAATAACCAGAAGGAAGGAAGATGATCTACCTGGATATAAGAACGATCACAAGCACTACAAGAAATCCTACAAGAAATCAGATGGTGGATTCAACCAGAAGATGGATCAAGAAGACTTAAAGACCTACACAGCAGCGTTTGTGATTAGGGGGGAGAATGTTGGGTCAAAACCCAATCAACCGGATTAATCCCAAACCCGCTGGAAATCCCAATAGAAGTCAAACGGGTCAAAACCCAACCCAACTGTCAAAGACAGTTAAATAACTGTCAAATGACAGTTATTTCACAAAGGTCACAACGGTTCACCAGAACCATTGCAACGATTCAAACTGAACCGATACAACCTTTAGATCACACCTTTTCAGATTCTATAAATAGGAACAATTGTAAAGAACAAATTCGTGTGTATGAATGATTTAGATCAAATAAAACTTTTACTTTTGATATACTTTGATTGCACTTCAAATTCGATCCTGGAAATAAGGGTAAGACCTGTAAAACAATTTTCAGGATCCATCCCGGTAGAAATTGGGAACTTAACTAGTTTGTTTATGTTACATATGGGAACAAACCAATTTTCGGGGACCAATCCTGTTGAGCTAGCAAACATTTCATTTCTTCAGAGTCTTTTGCTCGGGAATAATGATCTAGAAGGACGGTTTCCTGAGGAAATATTTGAGCTAAAAGAGCTGACAGAGCTCTATTTGATGAACAATAAGTTTGTTGGTTTGATTTCTGATTCATTTTCAAAGCTTGAAATGCTTTCTGTGTTGGATTTAAGTGGAAACAGTTTTAATGGTTCGATTCCAGATAGTATGGCAAAACTTAAAAGGTTAATTTCCATAGACCTGTCGCATAATCTTCTCACAGGCTCGATTTCAGGGCCCGTGATTGCAAGTATGAAGAATATTCAGTTTTCCCTCAACTTATCGAACAATTTTCTTACAGGAAAGATCCCTAATGAGCTAGAAAAGCTCGAGATGGTACAAGTTATTAACCTCTCAAACAATAACTTGTCGGGTAAAATTCCTGTAGCGATCCAAAGCTGTAGAAACCTACAGAGTCTAGATCTTTCGCAGAACAAACTCACGGGTATCATTCCCGAAGGTTTTGGCAAGATGTTGACGCTGGAACACCTCAACTTATCCTTCAATCAGCTCGAAGGGCATGTACCAAATACAGGTATTTTTAGAAACACCGCATCAGTTGGGTTACAAGGAAACCCGTCTTTGTGTTTTACAAACGACACCGAATCATGCACATCCTCACGTATACAAAACCGTTCACATCATCTCTCCGGAAAGACTGTCTTGATTCTTGCAATACCTGGGTCTCTAGCTGTTATTTTAGTATTTTTTATAGCGGTATTATGTTGTCGTCATGCTAGAAAGCTTAAAGTCAAGAAAACTAACAGCCTGGAACCAGAGTACACCCCAGTGTCCGGTCTGAAACGATTTGATAGAAAAGAATTAGAAGATGCTACTGAGGGGTTCAGTGAAGAAAATATTCTTGGTACAAGCAGTATAAGCACAGTGTACAAGGGTAAACTACAAGACGGGACGATGATAGCAGTGAAAAATCTGAATTTCAGACAGTTCTCAGCTGAATCTGATAAGAGCTTTGATAGGGAGATGAAGATATTAGCGAAACTGAGGCATAGGAATTTGGTGAAGGTACTTGGTTACGCGTGGGAGAGTGGGAGGCTGAAGGCGTTGGTTCTTGAATATATGGAAAATGGTAATTTGGATAGAGTTATACATGATTCTGGGGTTGATAGGTCGAGATGGAATCTGGCTGAGAGAGTTGAGGTTTTGGTTTCGGTTTCAAGAGGTTTGGTTTACTTACATTCGGGATATGATTTTCCGATAGTTCATAGTGATTTGAAGCCTTCTAATATACTTCTGGACGAGAAGTGGGATGCCCATGTTAGTGATTTTGGGACGGCTCGGCTTCTTGGAGTTCATGTGCAAGACGGAAGCAGTGTCACCACCGCATCGACATTTGAAGGCACCATTGGCTATTTGGCACCAGGTAGTCAATAACTTACATTGATAATGTTGAAACTATGGTTTATTTTCTTCTTCCCTAAAGAAGCTAGTTACTATAACGAACGAAAATTGAACCAAAAATAAATAGTTTTGATGGTTTGACTTTTTAGGTCAACCTGACAAAATTTGAACTTCATTAGCCGATGCACTGTATTTTATCTTATTGAGAAAATTTTGATAAAATTTGAAAATATGGAAAATTGTATACTAAATGTTTGGGTTTAATTTGTACGAGATGTATATCAATTTTGATGTTGAGTTGTATCACATTTGACCCAGTATGTCAAACTAATGCATTTTTTGTTTTCCACCAGAGTTTGCATATATGAGAAAAAAGACAACGAAGATAGACGTGTTTAGCTTCGGAATAATTGTGATGGAACTTCTCACCAGAAAAAGGCCAACAGGACTAACCGAAGTCGAAGGGGTTCAGATCACTTTGCCACAGCTAGTAGACCGTGCACTGACAAACGGAATGAACGAGCTGATTGATATTGTGGATCCTGATCTGGCTTCCAATTTCTCAACAAAGCAAGGTCTAATAGAACAGCTTCTTAAGCTGGCGCTATCTTGCACCAAAACAGATCCAGACGATCGACCAGACATGAATGAAGTCTTGTCTACACTCACAAAGATCAGCAAGCAAGTCTAAACAATGAGGGTTACATATAAGGGACATCCTCACTTGTGTTTCACTTTCTAGCATCAGATTTCATTCATGGATTATTTTCCATATTGACATATTGTAGACACTGTGATAAACTATATAAACTATGTTAATATATGTTAGACCAACCTTTCTCTAAGGGAGGTGATTTGCATATTGGAAGCATGGAAAGTAGAGAAAGTTTTCTCAAGCATGTCTTCGTGAGTAACTTATTCTCAGTATAATGTTAATTTAGATGTGATACTTAACATGTACTCGTTTATATTGGAATAATGATTTGGCTTGCCATTAACTAAACACACCATTACAATATATAGTCCTTCATAGATTATTCTAGATGCAAAATATATAACGGGCTAGGCCTATCACTAATAACAAAGCCCAAAGGACTATACTAAAATAATACACGTCTAACACTCTCCCGCAGTTTGAGTGGGAGAGGGGCGAACACTCAAACTGGTACGAAACTCCTCAAATAGCGCAGACGGTAGACCCTTTGTGAAAATATCAACATATTGGTAACGTGATGGCACATGAAGAACACGAACATGACCACGAGCAACCATATCACGAACAAAATGTATATCGATCTCGATGTGTTTGGTCCGCTGGTGATGAACCGGATTAGCAGTCAAATAAATAGCACGAACATTGTCACAATAGACAAGGGTGGCAGAAAATAATCGTGTATGAAGCTCACGAAGAAGATTATGAAGCCAGGCCATTTCAGCAACTGCATTTGAAACACCTTTGTATTCAGCCTCAACACTCGATCTAGAGAGAGTATGTTGCCTTTTAGAAGACCACAATAGAATATTATCCCCCAAGAAAACACAATAACCAGAAGTAGAAAGCCTAGTAGTAGGGCAACCATCCCAATCTGCATCAGAATAAGCAACCAGAGAACCAGTAGAAGAAGTATAAAGTTGGAGCCCAAAGTCTAACGTGCCACGAATGTAACGAAGAACTCGCTTGAGAGCGGCAAAGTGAGGCTCTCGAGGATCATGCATATGAAGGCATACCTGTTGTACTGCATAAGATATATCTGGACAAGTAAATGTCAGGTACTACAAACCACCTGCAAGACTATGATATAAGGAAGGATCAGAAACAGGATCCCCGTCAGAACCAAGCTTGGATTCCGTGTCAACTGGAGTCCGAGTTGGGTTACAGTTAGTCATATGTGCCCTGTTCAAAAGTTGCAAAGCATATTTCTTTTGATAGAGGAACATGCCTTTAGAGTCACGGGTAACAGAAATCCCTAAAAAATAATTAAGAGCTCCCAAATCAGTCATATCAAACTCTTTATGTAGTGATGAAATAATACGCTGAAGTAAATCTGTAGATGAACAGTTAGCACAAGTTCATCAACGTAGATCAACAAATATGCAACCTCAGTGCCACTTCTATATATGAACAAGGATGAGTCACATCGACTTGATGAGAAACCAACTCGTAGGGCATAACCTGCAAACCGTTGAAACCAAGCACGAGGTGCTTGTTTCAGTCCATAGAACGACCTCCGCAACCGACAAACATGATGTGGAAAACACAGTCTCAGAAAGATCACCGTTAAGAAAGGCATTCTTGACATCTAGCTGATGAATGGGCCAATTCCGAGACAATGCAAGACTCAGAACAGTGCGTATAGTAGCCGGTTTTACAACCAGACTAAAAGTATCATCACAATCAACACCAAGCTGTTGAGTACTACCGTTAGCCATGAGGCGAGCCTTGTATCTGCTCAAAGAACCGCCGACATGATAAATTTATGCCAAAATAACCACATAGACCGAACCACATTAACATTGGGTGGTTTCGGAACAAGAATCTAAATACCATTTTTAATTAATGCATTATATTCATCATACATAGCATCTCGCCAATTAGGATCAGATAAGGCAAAAAACGAAGACTTTAGAAGAGGAGAAATGTGAGATACATGACCATGAAAACGAGGATTGGGCTTAACCGTGCCAACTTGGGAACGTGTGACCATAGGATGAGTTTGGGTCGGCGGGTTAGGGAGTGAAGTATGTTGGGTTGTATGAGGGGGAGGGGGTTAGATTAGGAGATTGGGTGTGATTTGGTTGGGTCGTGGGTGTTGTGGTTGGCGTAGGTATGTGGTGGGCCAAAGTAGCGGGTGGTGTTAGGTCAAGGGTTTGTGGGGTCATAGGGGTGTTGTGCTCATTTTGAGCAGGTTGGTGCGGAGTGGGGTTATGAATGATATGACGGATGATAGGAGATGGTGTAGGGTCAAGAAACGTATAAGATGGTGGGTTAGATGGTGTTATTGAACCGTACGGAAATTGAAGTTCATCAAATGTTACATGACGATAAAGAATAATTTTATTGGTGGAGAGGTTAAGGCATCGATACCCACGATGATAAGCGGGATATCCCAAAAATATGCAAGGAGTAGCGCGGGGTGCCAATTTATGAGGTGAATCGATATGTGGGTAACAAAGGCAACCAAAAGTACGTAAACGTGAGTAATCGGGTTGTTTGTTAAACAATTTTGTGAAGGGTATTTCATTTTGGATGGCGGATGAGGGAAGTAGATTGAGTAAGTAGGCAGCCATATGTAATGCCTCGACCCAAAAGGATTGTGGAAGGTGAGCTTAGAAAAGAAGGGTGCGAATGACATTATTAATGGTATGTATCATTCGTTCTGATTTTCCATTTTTTGAGAGGTTTTTGGGCAAGAGAACCGAAATTGAATGCCATTTTTAGCAAACAAATCAAGAAGGTTAGTGTTATCAAACTCACCACCATGGTCACACTGAAAAGCCGCAATATCGCATTTAAATTGATTATTTACGTAAGAACAAAAATTTAAGAACTTTTGAAAAACTTCAGATTTATTATGTAAAGGATAAATCCAAAAATAATGGGAATAATGATCAAGAAATAACACGTAATATTTAAATCCACCAGAACCAACAATTGGAAAAGTCCAAATATCTGAATGAACAATTTCAAAACAACGAGTAATAATAGAATTTGAACTAGAAAACGGAAGTCTCACATGTTTGCCAAGCAGACAAGCATGACAAACATATGGAGACTTTTCATTAGTACACGTAATAAACAGACGAGACACAAGAGAACGTAGCACCTATTTACCGGGATGTCCGAGGCGTTGTTGCCACGTAGTGGGATTGACAAAAAGCGAAGCATGAGGGATAGGAGAAGGTTGGGTTACCGGATAGAGATCTCCCGAACTATCACATCTTAGGAGAATATGACAGGTCAAGAAATCCTTCACCGAGAAACCAAAGGCATCAAATTCTACAGTACAATTATTATCTCTAGTAAATTGACAAACACAAATAAGATTTTTGATAATATTAGGCGTAACAAGAACGTTATGTAGGTATAACGGACGATTAAGGATAGGTAAGATGCTATGACCAGTATTGGTCACGGGGTATTATTTTTCCATCTCCAACACATACAGATGGATATAAACATTTATTATAAACAGTATTTAAATTACTTGTATGTAAATTGAGATGAGATAATGCACATGTGTCCATATTCCATGTCGGATCCTGAATAGACATAGTACTAAAAGCACGTGAGAGAACACACGGAGCCGCGCCTAAAATACCGCGCCTCAATATATATTGATGGGTTGGCATCTTTAACCTGATTGTTAGACAATAACGAAAATAAAAGGGGTAATATTTTCTTCGTTGTACAGAAGTCGACAAATCACATCCAAACAATAAATGATATATAAAGAAAAATAAAGGGCAACCCTTTCTTCTCTGTACGCATGTTGACAAATCGAATCCAAAAAAATATATGATGCTGGTATATATCGGATCCAAAAAAGAATAGTGGATGTTACTTTTTTAATGGGTTAGGAGATAGAAGAAGGGAACCGAATTTGGGGAGAAAAAAAATTAGAAGATGATCGATTTTGCTCTTGATACCATATTGGAAAAATGATTTGGCTTCTCCATTAACTAAACACACCATTACAATATATAGTCCTTCATAGATTATTCAAGATGCAAAATATATAATGGGCTAGGCCTATCACTAATAACAAAGCCCAAAGGATTCTAAATAATATACGTCTAACAGTGGCGAGCCATAGACTGAATCCTGTTCGGCCTTTGTAATCCAAAATGTGTTGTCATCCTCTTCACTAAGGCTCTCGGACAGTTAGAAAGATCCATAACTACTGTGTTTACCTTCCACCTAGTGTCAAAGTATAAAAGGTCAACATCACTCATAATTTGATAATCACAGCTCAGCGATTCAAATTTCACTGCCACCACATACTATTATTGGTCATCACATATTAAACAGTCTCGAACAAAATACCGCTCTTATCGATATTAATTTTTAAATCATCAACCGAGAACATAGCCATTACAAGAACAACTAGAACCAAGTAACAAAAAGGTAACTTACTAATATTGCAACCTAATTCTTCAATCCAAAATGATATATATTTTATGCATTTACGAGGAAGTTTGTGATTACATTTGATGATAATGGTTTACGCGATCTGTATACACAATTATAATTTCTAAAAATAAGCTGACCAGCCATCCAAAATGACTGAAAACGAATGATACATTGATATGCAATATGAAAACCTGATAATTAGATAAATAATCTGCAAATGCCCTACCAAACACACTCCCTAAAATTAATGGAATGTGTAAATATCAAGAGCTTGAGATGATACCTTCTGTTTTGAAACCAAACTTTGATCTGTTTAGGCTCAATGTTGGAAAGTAGAGAACATTCTCTTATGAGCTGCCGTCGACGAATAACATTAGAATAAATGTCGAATTAACAAAGAAGTAACAGATACAATCAAGTTTACCATTCACATTCGCATCGGCCCGACCCTCACTGGCAGACTTATCAACAGATCTCGGCGTATTCGAAAGCAAACTCACAACCACATTTCCTCCTCTTCCTCCTCTTCTCTCCTTAATAACTCAATAATCAAATCAATCCTAATAAAAAAAGTTACCGGTTTTACAACAACAAAAAAACGAATCTTTAACAATAAGCATTTCATCAAACACCTTATATACAAATAGTCAAATCCAATAAATATACGATGTCACATTAATAGGGGAGTACTTTCTGATTGAGTGAGTTGAACACACTGAGTCAACTCAGTTGAGATCAAATCTGAAAATGTGTTTTGAGAGAAGTAATAGGTGACATTTATTGATGTGAACACGTTGTTACAGTTATATAAATTGAATTGAATTGAATTGATTTGATCTAATTAAACAGCATTGATTTAAATTAAATAGTTGAATTAAATAAAGTGATTTGAGTTCTAATAAAAGTTGTTGATAATCGACACTTTGGGAGTGACTGTTTTTAGAGGGAAGAGGTTTGGAGGAAAAATAAGTGTGAAAAAAGACGAATGAAAAAAAAAATTATATACTTGCAAGAAAATGGGTTTACCCAATTAAATGTTAGTTTAATCCTCACCATTAGATTAAACCCAAATAGATGGTGAAGATTTGTCCCGTGTGCAGGTAGAACTTTTCCTCAAATGAATTGAAATACATCTCTTTGCAATGCAACATATTGCATTTACCTGATATGTTGTCACACAGTGCAAAACGACAACGGTGAGCCATTTCTGACATTTTTTTCATTTGTTTTGACGGTTACTGATGGTTCACGGAGATTTCTGACGAAGTATATAGTATAACATAATAAAAGAGTAAACTGCAAAATACATCCTTGTGGTTTCATGTTTCTCACGAAATACATCCCTGATCGAAACTATTAGCAG